>JTDE01002018.1:25886-39393 GCA_014338405.1 Paragonimus skrjabini miyazakii
GTTGAACTCTTGTAGCGCATCAGGACTTAAAATAACGCCCTTTCTATAACCACGGAGTAGATCGGTTAATGGCTTCAAAAGCTCTGAGCAGTGAGGGATAAAAAGACGATAATAGTCAACAATTCCAATAAAACGTTGAAGCTTTTTGATGGAATCTGGAATGGGGTATTCTTGTAGCGCTTGCACTTTGGTGTCTAAGGGTTTGATGCCACTTGCGTCTATAAAATGTCCAAGAAACTCGAGGGATGAGACGCCAAAAGCACACTGGTAAATTGATGGAGATGCCGTATTCATTCAGGCGTTCCAGTAAAACACGAAGATGTGTTTCATGCTCTTTAGGAGGACGACTGGCTACCAAAACGTCGTCGAGGTAAACAAAGACAAAATCTAGACCACGTACAACTTGATCCATGAAACGCTGGAATGGTTGAGCTGCATTTTGAAGATCGAAGGGCATTCGAAGGAACTCGTACAAACCAAATGGAGTTGTTATCGCAGTCTTTGGGATGTCTTCTTCAGCGACGCTTAGGATGGAGAGTCAGAGAAAAGTCATGAATGTGTGGAATGGGATAACGGTCGGGTACGGTAGCATTGTTCAGTGCTCGAAAATCACCACATGGTCTCCAATCGCCCGGTGTTTTCTTGGGGACCAAATGTAAGGGAGAAGACCATGCGCTCTTGGATGGGCGGATAATACCAAGTTGAAACATGTGGTCAAACTCCGCTTTAGCAATTTTCAGCGTTTCGGGGGGAAGATGTCTGGGGCGAGCGGTTACTGGTTGTCCTTTGGTCACTATGGTATGTGTCACGTCGTGTTTCAGAGATTGCGGGTGATACGACGGACTGATGAGCTGCGGGTATCGTTGGATCAGCTGAGAATATTTTGAGGGCTTGGGTACTGCCATATGGATTCCGATGGAATTCATGTTGGTTAATTTACCCTTAGCACTCAAGGAAGTCAGGCTATCCAAAAGCGCGTGGTGCTGAATATCTACCAAGAGACCAAAATGAGATGGGAAATCGGCACCCGGAATTGCGGTCTGAACGTCTGCCACCAAAAAAATCCAACGAAATTGACGTCGCAGTCCGAGGTCAAGGGTGAGTGAACGTCGACCGTACGTTCGTATCGGCGTTCCGTTAGCTGCTTGTAAGGAGAAAATAGGCTGACAACGTTGGCGGTCGCCTGTGGCGCATGAAATCACGCTAACCTTAGCACCGGTGTCGACAAGAAAATTATAGCCTGTAGATTTGTCAGGGATGTAGAATAGGCGACATTTGGAGGAAACACCAGGCACAGCCGTCGCCATCACTGGCCGGTCACTGCGTTTCCCTGTGGCGTCGGTGAGGTGGTAAAGGTGCAAGGTTGAGTGCATTTCTGTGCTCGGTGACCGAACGTACGGTGATACCAACAATGACCATGGTCTTCGTGTGCTGGTGATGTCGGACGTCGATATGGTGCTCCAGATCGGCTGCGTGGTCTGTGCGATCGAGAATGCAGGCTGAAAATCAGTGACTGGACCTGTTTGGTCAAACACACTACTTGATGACGCAGGTCATCATAAGGCTGCCTGGTAACAGTATTCATCGGCTGGGGATTACGTTGAACATCCAGCATTTTGTCGGCTGCTTCCGCGAGCTCCTCTGTAGACACAGCGCTGCTGAACGTAGCTAAAATCTCACGGGTCGACGATGGTAGGTTTTTTATCCACAACTGTCGAAAAATGGTGTTGTCCATTTTTCTGCCTCCAAGAAGCTGCTTCATATGTCTTAGGAGTTGGGATGGCTTGCGGTCACCTAGCTTTATTTCAGAAAACAGTTGATCTAGCTTCCGTTTTTCAGAAACACCTACCCTGCTAATTAAGGCGCCTTTCAGTAAATCGTACGGTTGGTCTCCAGGCATGTTGTCAATAAAATCTGAGACCTCTTCAGCGATCTCGGTCGGGATGGACTGAACTATATAGGAGTACATCATGATTTGTGACTTAATGCGCCTCGTTCGAAAGAGAGCTTCAACTTGTCCAAACCAGAGACTAGGGTTGTTGACTTCAAATTCGGGCAATCTAATGTGCACGGATGCTGTCAGCTGCTCGATTGAATCGTCGTTGTCAGACATGGTGATGAAGGATACTTTTAACACGCAAAACTAATGGGGTAGTGAACACGTTATCACTTGAGATGGTCGAACAAAACAACGAGAAGGAGAAGCAAACACAACGTGAAGGTACTAAGAGTTTGACTTATGACGATGGAAAAAAGGTGAGAAAAGGTATACTATGTCGGGTTCACCAATTTCTAGTGAACCGGAACGAAAGTGATGAAAGAAAATGGATTAATATTCGGGCTCACCAATTTGTAGTGGTCAGGACGAGTTACTGAATGGACCAGGCAAATGCGAGTGTACCTCACTAGGCTATCGGTGATAACAAAATGAACGAATGAGGCAAAATAGTTACAAAGTTCCAGCAATTTATGGTAATCAAAAGGGTCTGACTCACAGTAAAGTGCTCACAAGTGTTCGAGATGACCACCACAATATTCCAAGTTACCAGTATCCGGAAGTGGGTAGTATCGCAGAATTGCCGTTGACTGCTGAAGCGCGATCAGAGATGCGACGTTGTTCGCGGTACAAGGGAGCTAAATATATCGGATGATAGATCCGCGTAGTATCGTCAAACGACTGCGCAACAGAGAGAAGAGCAGACCGACGTGCACAAAATTTGTATTGAATTACAAGGTCACTTTTTATCAATTTCAACAAAAATGCAGGGTGATAAAAAAGGTTGTTGTACAAAAATGAAGCATCATTTGCGAACAAAAATAAGGAAATCTCTATACAGTCTACGAAGTAAACGCCCCACGCCAGTTTGCGTTCGTTATAGCGAAATCATTCGGTGAACTACATTGTAACCTCATGACATCACCGTCTACTCGTTCCATTCGGCTTGTAGTGATCGATCGAAGATGTTTGAAAGTTTACGCACAACTGAACCCAGGAAACTCGGTGTAATGTTCAGAGTAATCGTCTGTTGTTAAGCGTAACCATGATAGCATGTCCCACTGGTGGAATATCGCACCATGAATTGCAACATGTTGTTGAGTGAGTTGAATATATTGAGTATATCTCGAAACGTGTGTATGATAGTAAGTTTGATAACAACAGAACAATGCTATTGAACCAGTTAACAAAAGTGGTAGGCGGACAACCTCAGCAGTTTCGATCGCCAGATCAATCCCAGAGAAATGAACCAGGAACTGTTGCCCAATAAGATAAGTATTACTTATAATTACGAACTATGATATTCATATCTAAAATACTTCGGTGCAATTAACGAACTCAGAGCACACCAAATGAGCTATGCTCTGGGTCATGCACATACCGCTCGGGCAGAGTGCAACAACAGGTCATTTCATTATGCAAATTAGTCGCATGTCATGGCAAGACAAAACCTCGCTTGCCACAATCAGAGTAACTTTTGGAAACAAGTATGAAATATATGCACAGGTAAATCATTGAATGGGATGGTGTTAAGTCGGATATGTAATTGTTCGAACTAGAAAAACCCATACACTGCGTGACAATTCACTTCATTTCATTTCGTCATCTGGGTTGTCCATGTAGACAGTGTCATACAACAAAGCACCTTTGTTGTATTGATCATAACAGAATTCTTTCCAGTGGTAATTTTATTTCAGCATACAACCTAAGGAATTTGCTAATCATCTAAGTGATATCTCGAGTTTCTTAGTATACTATCTATTTGGACTGATATAACAGTTGCTAGTTCAGTACGAGTTTTGTTCGTAACTGAGGACACTATCAGATAACCCATATTATGAATTACAATACAGTAACGGTATGACAAAATTCGGGAAATGAATTCGCAGTTACGGTCAATCTCTTCAGGACGAACCAGCCACAGCGTCAAACTATTCGCCGCTTGTCCATAACATGATACTCGTTTCATGAACACCACAAAGGCTGTCAAGCAACATGGGTTTACAATGCTTTGAAAGTACTGTGGTACCGAGTTTCTAGCTTCTTCTGCTGTATCTCCACAAGACACCTGACCTAATAATCTGCATACTACTGTAAATCAATTATGGCTTACATAAAAATAGGTTGCACAGATTGTGCTCAGTGTTTTGTAGGGTTAACGTGATTCCTGTCAGGAACGGCTTGAGACAAAATGATCTCAGTTGTGGCACGCAACACGGCGCTCACCGAAAGGTCAAACGAGTGCACCAGACAGGACATGAGCATGAAGCGAACAACGACCCTGGAATCTTTCATGGGATGATCAACACAATCGTCGATCAGGGCCGAAGCCAAGCTACTGAAGCCTGTTGTTTTGTTTATTTCATACATAATGTCCCCCCTTTGACAACATACAATACACTTTGTTGTGTCTCGTTGCTGAATCTTTTGCAATCAGTCCGAATAGCCTGAGGTCGTATTCACCAGCGATATAACAATTCCACTTTGATCTTCGCTCATAGTTTTGTTGTGTAATTGTTCTGAGTAAGGTGTCTACATGTTTCCGACTGTCGTGCGTTCGAATTACAATCTTCCGGATTATCATCCTACACACTAGCCTCAGTAAATAGTATCTCAGATCGTGATAATTGTTAGTTTCCCCTCGTAAACTGTTAACAACGCGAACCAAGTCTTCACATCGGATGCGCCGTGTTTCACGGTTTGCACCTGCAAGATCTTGCCTGATTCTACTTGTATTCTGACACCGGTTGTGGCCTATTTGTATAGGTTAGATGCATGCGGACTTTGAGTATTTTGCCTATGAGTAAGTTTGCCCCCTATGGCGTTGTTGATGCTTGTACGCAGTTTTCACTGGAGGAAAACTAATGACGAAAATGTTGGTTTGTAATACTGAGACGAGGTGAGTAGATCTGAGTTACAGATGACAATGAATTGTGATGTGTATTGCCGTCGGAAGTCATGGAAATTTTGGATCTGAAAAGGCACATCTAATTTTAAATGATAAACTTCAAGGGAGATTTGTATTGTTGTAATACTCAGAATCTGAGAGTTCCAGTAGCCCTAGATATCGTACTCGAATTGAAACCTCCCACGCAAGTAATAAGGAGAAGACCCCGTAATGATTGCAGTAAGCACCATCTTATTCATGAGGCCGTATGTATAGATGCACTAAATACTAAAGCGAATCACTGTCTGTTATTGGCTGATCATATTGGCATCCGCAAAAGCAAACTGTAAAGTGAGTGGTGCAGTAGAGTACAAAGAAAATGGCAACTAACGGAAAGCGTAACAGTGAGGATTTTCTTCCAATCCTGATGTGGTATCTTCAACGCGACGTTTGAATTGGTCGCTTGTTAGATCTTCTATTATGTCACAGTGTGTACAATCGGCGATTCGAGCGGATTTTCGCCACAACTTCTCGGCTTTTAGAAATCTTTGTATTCGTGCTTGCTAACCGTGTTGATCTTCTCGGCACATTGAACTGTTCATATACAGGATATTCAGCTTCATTCACTATATTGTTTCTTTGTTTTGTTGACCTTGGTGCCCTTGATCTTCTACGCCTTATTTGCAGCATGACTTAAAATGAGCCTCGGAGCCATAGTTAAGCAGAATGACTTGGGCGTTTTAGAAAACTTGATTCTTCTTGTCCCTGCTGTCTTGCTGCTTCCACTTTCATTTCTCATGCATTATTCGGACACTGGAGAACCACGTTGCGTAATTCGGTTTGATACGCTGCACTCAGATAATTATTGCAGTTGGCGTTTGGTGAAAGAGCACAGTTGAAATGTCTCAAATTCGATAATTCCAGGATAGCTGGATTTCTGTCTGAAATTAAGAATCGTACTGAGATCAGTTCATTATTATTAACCGCCGTTACATTAGCATCATCTAGCAGAATTTGCAAAGATTTACAACCCTTGACTCGGTATCTCTGACGGAATATCAAAACATGCTGATGTTTTGCAAAAGATGACGAAGAGAGAGAATTTAAGTAAGGTCTCCATTGAATTATGCTGGATTGTGAATATTAATCCAGCGGTAATGTTGGAGTGGAAAACAAATTCATTTATGTTGGTCGAACTATCCGTCAGTCACATTTCAGAATATACTGTCACATTGCAGCCGTTGCACTGAAGTTTGGAATACGGCTGCTGAACTCTCCACAGGATTATTCCGACTGTTACACTATTCACGATTTTCAAATCATAAACATCGAGTCCACAATAAACAATGGGGTGTTGAAACATTCAGTGGAAATGTTACTGATAGGTTTTCACATTCCTGTTGGTTCCAACATACAACTATTGCTGATGAGGGTCAATCAGGAGGGCAAATATTGCTCCTAATGTCGGTATATTTTTATTCGTGTTCAATCGAGCGAGGTTTCTGTTCTGAACTGAGGAAAAACAGTTTTATGTTTGTAAAATATGCCTATTGAATCATTTATCAACAAAACAGTCATTGCGAAATATATTTTTGATGAATTAATAGTGGCATTTTTACATATACGAGACGATGCACATGGTTCTAATTGGCAGATTTCGGTTAAAGGAGGGGGTGTGGAACAGAAAACATAATCTACAAAGTATGGATGGGTCCTCTAGTGGTTTGAGGACCAGTTTGGGAACCAGTTCTGCGCAATCGCGAAAGTAGTTTGTCAAATTGTTCTGTCCCCCATGTTGTGTACCAGTTCACTTGTAGTTGCAGTGACGTTTACATGGGCAGAACAGATCGACAACTATCACAACGAGTCGCCGAATACAGCCCGAATTGGTTGAAATAATAGATGACGCATTAGCCTCAACTTGGTGCACTGACGACTTGAAATCCAACCTCATCGATTGCTAAACACATCATGACAACAGGTCACCAAGTTGACCCACTAAACTCATTCAAGATATTGTTGCGCAATCGAAACCCGAAGCTATTAGCTTTCTGCGAAGCGATGCTCATCCGAACTTACCAGCCGACGTTGTGTGCACAAAAGTGGTTGAGACAACCTATCGGGTTGTCATGGTCGTGATCACATAATAATTGGTGTGCTTGTAGGCGTCTCTGGTCCCTGTTTGCCCTTAATTGTATGGTGTATGTAACTGGCATGTTTTACGTTTGCGACTGATGAGAGCAAATGAAATGTTAACATATCGCAACATGTTTTCTTTCTGCTCTGAAAATATGACTGGCCTTCATAAGATATTAATAGCGTGATTTTGAGCGTCCTTTCCTTAAACCGTACTTCAACCAGGACTATAGCGCCGTCCAAGCTAATTGTTAATGGCGTTACAGTGGGGTCAGTGACACTATGGGGTACACAGGGTCGACTTCATTGTTGGCGGTGTCTACTCTGAGGCCAAAATCGCCCGTACATAGACGTCACTGTAAAAGGTCCGCGTTGTAACCGATGGAGTCACTTACACCACTTATCCAATGTAAACTTTCTGAGAGAGGTTTCGCGACACACAAAAACATACAACGTACAAAAAGGTAACTCGTAACACACCAAAACCACGTTAATTGCGTTCAGTGTGTTTCGGTCTGCTAACCGCAGATTGGCTAGCTTGATTCACTTGGGCTACCAGAGGCACAAAGTAGTGCTCTATTGACTTCATTGTTGATAGATGAATCATAACCTTTGAACAGATGAGTTCCGCATTTCCTTCGGATCTGATGGAAATCGTGCAAACATGACAGGTGTCAATCATGTTTCAAATATGACGCTCACTAAAACTGTAGCTTCCTAGGATAATCACATGATTCATTGCCATTTGAGTTGGATAGGAAATTGCATCACTGCATATCTGATTTTTTCGGTCCACTCCATGGTCGATATTTTCAACAGTGCACATTGGTGTGTTCATACTTCATAACCAATCTTTCTGAACAGTAAACTATCAAAAATATTGTGGATGATATGTTCTGTTTTCCTGGGTCGAAACTAGTTCAACACACTGTAAGCACTCTGTAAACGATTTCGCCAATCGTACCCTCCTTAACACATAACGCAATGCTTTTCAAGTATACCTTCATGAATGCTTGCGGCAAAAAGTATTGCGCAGCAATTAAGCATAGTTTACTGAAGCGACAGCATACACCATTTGTAAAAAACCTGGAAAATGATTCCCATATTGCTCTAGCAAGGTGGGTTAAAATGGGGTATTATTTCTTGCGTGGTAATTAATGGGCGGACATGTATGAACTGTCGTAAGGTGCAACGTGAATGATCTTGATTCATTTCAGATTAAGCAATGTAATAAGTGTGCAACACTTGTAATATTTCTCTTTCCCTTTCGAAGAAACGAGTTAAATGCGGTCAGACTAGCGAAAAATCACATCGTTTTCCGGGGCACGAATCTCCACGATGTGTATACAAAGTGGAAATATCTCTACAGACTGATCGATAATCGAACCGGGCACTGGTTATTTTTACAACGCGTGTTGGATTGATTTGACTTGGACGGGATAACATTAGATTGTCGAAACTTATGATATCGGTTGTGGTGTTGCGACATGTTCGGCATATTCATCAATTTCTTACAATACGTCTCGAGCAAATAATGATGTATACAATCGGCTGATTTTTCTTAAAACAATCATCCGTTTATCCGTTCTACTTGGAATCTATTGGTTACAGTAAGACCACAGGTTTAATTGTTCATGATTCGGTGATATAATCATTGCACTCCGGTTCAACATTCTCTAAACGTGAGATGAAAATCTTTACATTCACGATTCGACCGTTCTGAAGTGGGTGTAGTTTAGTGGTTTTTACAAGTGGAATGTTATTGTGAACAAAAACTGATAGGAAACACAAATGTGGAAAACACAACTGTGGAGTTGATGGCTCTCCTTAAAAGGAACTGAGTGAACACTAACCGAAGTGAATTCAGTACAACTTTGCTGAAGAAACGGAAAAAATATTATTTGTGTGTACCACTTAGAAGTACAAAGCAGCAAGGTAGGACAGAATGGATCAGAAGTGTGTAGTTAAAAAATAAAGAAAAGTGAATCTCGATATAAAGCGGGATGAACAGCGCTTGTTCCGTGGATGATTACGAACGAGTGCATCCCATATTCTAAAATTGTAAGCTGTACATCAAAATATAAACGCTGCAATGTTGTTATACTTTCGATTACTCACAAGTTCACTCTTGCTTCAGGTCTCTTGGTATCATGGTAACCACTGTGTGGGGGCACAAACTGTGTGTATATGAGAGGACAAATACTATCATTGTTGTACATCTCGCCCCACGAATTCAGAACACAAATATACATGGATGTTGAGAGAAATGACTCGCCAAGTGTGTCGCATAGTTAAAACACATCAAAATGATTTTCTTTATCTTGTGCTTACGGTCAAGATTATTTCATTATGAATTCAACAAAGTCATACTCATTACCAGCCAGTCGATTGTGAATCTGCATAAAGCTGAGTAATCCCTTGTAGAAAAAAGATGGGTAGCGATCAAGCTCCAAGAATCCAGCTTCACCGATCGCCAGTCACGTTTTAGCCACTGGTCACCTAGTTGACACTGTCAAATAGTTCAAAATATTATTGATGAGTAGTCGGGGATTGGGTTAATTTCAGGTTGAACATCACCCACAATTGATCGCAGCTGTCGCCTTCCCACAGACTTTCCAGTCGGTACCTTCCGAAAAGAAGCACTAGATTCGAGTTTCGCTCTCATTAGAGCTCGTCAGTAGTGCATAAGTCAAGATATTGTTACTTAGTCCGAATCTACTAGCGATTAATGAAGCAATGCTTACCAGAAAACATCGGCCGGTTTTGTATATGCTCAAGGCGCCGACATAGTCAATCTCCGTTCTGTGGGGTTGATCACACTGTCAACACGCGAAAGGTCAAACCTATGTTATTGGTTTATTCAATCACTGTTGTTATACGCAGTTTATATGAAATTTGACGGTTTTGCGCCAGAGACTGGTGAGAATAAACTTCTATCCGATTTGACTAAATGAATCAAAGGACTTGAGAGTTTCAACTACGGATGGTTGTTGGTAATGGGATTAGGAATCAGTGTTATCAATAAAACAGAGTCATGCACGTTTGACGTACAGTAAGTAAAATGAAACTGGAGTCAAGTATGACTCGTCAAACACAGGCTGGTTGAAAATTACTTTGGGAGTTGGAAACCTCCTTAACAACGAGTAGTTTTCAGTTTACACTAACCGAATCTTCGATTATATTTCAATTTCCCAATCGACGTCAATAAAAACCAAAAATCTTTTTTGCGTCCTGAGATGTGAAACGATAAAAGGGAAAGCTTCACACTTGAACCAAACGAAAATGTCTTCTTCCAAAGGCGAATCAGGGTTAGCTACTAAATTATTTGCTTCACCTGATGGAGCGGTTACGATTAGAGAAAGCACTTAACAATAATATCCTTCAGGAAATGAACAACCACAAAAGCTTCACGAGGATTGTGTTACTACAGTATCTGACGATTAGCGCTGCGTATTTGTCGTGGCAATTTTACAATTGCTGGATGTAATGAATTGCATGCATCAGGTATTGATCATTATAACAGGATGAAACATGGAACATTTGGAGGTGGCACAAACGTTATATGTCGGACGTGGCTGGTGTAATTCGGACAAACTGGATGTGCGTGATATGGCCCTGTTGCATTTGATAGTCTATGGTCTGGGTAACCAGACTTTCGTTTGGCTCACTTCACTGTTCTTCGCCGTTCTTAATATTCAGTCATCTAAAAAAACTTTTGCCATATTGCGAGTGTAACAAAATGTATCTAAGATCACAGTCCTGACATTCTTGTCTGATGGTATTA
The DNA here is from genome assembly GCA_014338405.1 of Paragonimus skrjabini miyazakii. Taxonomy (NCBI): domain Eukaryota; kingdom Metazoa; phylum Platyhelminthes; class Trematoda; order Plagiorchiida; family Troglotrematidae; genus Paragonimus; species Paragonimus skrjabini miyazakii. Next base: position 36,690 of record JTDE01002018.1, read on the forward strand.
GAAACAGGCCGTCACGTGTTTACGAAGTTTTCAGAACATCAACATTATCACTTATGATCACGTATTTCTACATCCCATATCGGCAATAATTGTAACAACCAAGCCAGAACTAAATTGCTAACATTGACACAGAGTGGGTGTATGCAGACCAAATTCGTACTTATCTTATGTGTTTCTCTTGTCCGCTAATCAGTGCAGTCATACTGGCACAGACTTAATCTAGTACACCGAACGTTGCAAACCTGTTCCATTTTCGGATAAGGAATAATTATGACCATCATGTACACCCATATGCAAAGTTGGATGGCTGCATAATTTAATGTGAATTTGGAGTACGCATACAAATGATCCTGTTTTAACCTGTAAGAGCGTCGAGCTTTCGACCGTCCCTCCTCCACCTCTGTGGCTTAACGTGACAGCCATAAACTACATTCATTCCAAAATTTCACTCCTCCACACCTCGTGATGTATTGAAACAGATTTGTTTTAACCAGGTGGGTCATGAAGCACAATCACAGGCATTTAGTGCTAGTTTCCTTTACGTGAACCAGTGCACTTCTGTATCTACCTAACCTGTAATATGTATACCGTCAATACACGCATTCTAATGCACCATAAATCAGAACGAGTGTGCATCATATCTGAATTGCTGCTCTTTTTCTGTATACAGCATCCTAGTTGAACAATAGGGATGTATTCTTCAAACACATTTTATTAGGATATATGAGTGACGGCAGACGTACATCAAAATTGTCACATATCTTGATATCCTCATGGTCGGGATCGTCATCATTGTAAAAATGCCAGAGGCACTGATCGCCGTGGAAAAGGACTGCTATGATTATGTAGATTTACCGTTAGAAAATGAAATTGTGGAAGTTGTTAAGGGATTTCTGTCTTAGGAAATATGCATCAGTTGTGGCGCGATCATAAGTAATGAGATTGGATTCCGTGTAACCAATGCGAGAGCGGTATTCGCCGGTTTAAGACACCTCTGATGGGGGAGAGGCATCTGTGTGAGATGAAAATGGCACGCGCATAAAAGGACGTTGAGCCTTGTGCAACTTCATTATTTCGAAACGTTGTCTCTCAGGATTGACGACGTGAACCATCTTCAGGCTTCGATTGTCGATCTCTGTGTTCGGGTATTTCAGGTGAAGTGACATTTGATTAAGCTCGATGGTGTGGATGTTTTCGTTATTTATTCGTATTGGTCGGTGCACTTAATGACATTGAGTGGTGTAAGTCGTACAGAAACTCTTACCATGGAAATTTTAGTTCTACATATATCTTGCCTATTTGTGTGCATTCTGTTGTTGAGAGAATGCATACAGAGGTATCTTGCGTTAATGCTTACATCCATTTTCGCTCCATTTTATTCCTGTGCAGGACTTGCTTTTCTTCATGATTGTAGAAGAGTTAAGCATCTGCGCGAGCTGCTTACGTATGATTGTCTTTGGTGATAACGACAGGAAGGGATTTTTAATCAGCCGTTAACACAACCGCTCGTGGACTGTTCGGCTCTATTGGACCCATGTTTGTTGTTCCAGCAGAGAAATGTATCGATTTCCTGTTTGCAATCTATCCTTGAAATATCTCTTTCTATAACGTGCATCAAATGGAACGGCAAGATCAAGGTATTCTGCTCACAGTTGTACAGAGGATTTCACCAAACGGTCGTGTTCACCAGCTTCAATTTGATGGGTGCTAAATTCATCAACAATGTGCACGTCATACTGAGAGTGTGTGGATAAATTCAGATGGTCAGCAAGGTCGAAACGCTTTAGAAACATATACGCACTTTATCAATGGAGCGAACAATCTAATCTGCTCAACGTTTCCGATAATGTATGCTCCCATCAAGCACAAAATTTGAAGGCGCTTCAAGTTGGCTAGAATTTCATGCGTACTGGGATCAAGTTAAACTATTTCGAGGTCACATGACTTCTGTACAGTTTGAAACTAGACTGACACTATCTACACATAATCGTACGTTTTCCAGAATGGACGAGGGTGCTGTGATCAGGTTGGCTTGTGCGTGTTGTAGGTTATCGTTGCGTCAACGTAAGTTTGCTTCGAGAAAATGAGCTGATATCCTTTGTTTAAATTCAAATGTTATATAGATGTTGGATAGTTTGTGCACAATGTTCATCTCAGTCATTCGTCGACGACACTCCGTTACTCATCACTGACTAACATAGATAAACTATTGACGTTGCGGCTAGCCCGTGCCCAGAGAAAGCTACGCCATGCCTTCGATTATGTCCTCTTGTCTGATTTCAAGCCTCCACGAAGATATGTACACCACATGGCCCGGCACGTGCATGCTTGTTACTGATATCGATAGCGCCCCATTGACTTTCCCTCGACGTTGCCGGCGTATTCAGTCTGAATGTGCGTTATGACAAAACGATAATTCCAACATGAACAGAGTTATGGAGGCTTTTAACTCAGCCCACAGCAGTATTAAATTCACCGAGGAGTCAGACAAGAATGGTCAGATAAATTTCTTGGATGTTGGCATAGTAAGACGAGAAGATGGTTCAATCCAACGACATGTGCACAGAAAACAAACTTCGAGTGGCCAATACATTCATTTTGACAATTTCGTTCCGCTAAATCAAAAGCAAAACCTTATACGATGTCTGACGGGTAGGGCGTTCAAGATCTGCACTCCTGACACCTCACAAGGTGAACTAGAATT
>JTDE01002018.1:44603-75130 GCA_014338405.1 Paragonimus skrjabini miyazakii
GCAGATAGGGCGACCCGGTTTATCCTGCGCCACGGCCGATGCAGTATGGTATTTGGTTTATGTTGTATCATCATGGGTTTTATGGGCTTAGGATACTGCCAGGATGCCCAGACCTAGACAGAAGAGTGATTAGGGCCCTCAACCAAAGCCTTTGGCTCAACAGTCTGTACCGCAAGGCAGCAGGTGACACACACGCAGCAGCATTAATCACCCTGGACAGGTTCGACAGTCACAACCCAAGACATTCGGTACATTCACATAGAGATAATACGCATACAGAGAATCAGACCAGGCAAAAAATAGAATGGCAAACCGAACCGAAACGCAACAGACTGACACTACACACAACGAACACCTCACAACGCACGCATCTGCTTTTTGTCTGGCTGCTACCCTTTGGCCAATCTGACATGGTTGAACCTGCAACGACCGAGGTCGATGTCAGCACAGCCCTCCGGATCAAGACAGCACACAAGCGTGACCATCACACCAAGGTAGCAGAAAAGGTCGGGTGCTAAAACATAGGACCACGAACACGCACACTCGTTTGCACGGCTGACGTGTATTCACACACATTGGTTAGTAGTACGTTGTCATTTGCCCCAGTGACATTTCCCACATAATGCTTACAAACTGTTCCGATAGTCACTTCTGGTTCGTCCTATCTCCGGCGTTGAGGCTTGCCTTTCAGTTCCTAAATGTATGTAGCCTTGTTTTTGTGTAGTATACTATCGACAAACGAGGCTGCATGTTATACAGCAGAACACCTACTGTGGATCAAACGGGTGGACTACCGTAACCTGCTCGAACACTGACTTTTCGATTGCAGCGGTTTATTTTATAATCAGTGATAGCCCAGGTGGGGGTATACCTGTATTTACTTGAACTATTCAATAATTCGTACGTGACCACTAAACATATGATAACAGACTTACTTGTAATTTATTTCTTATCAACTAACTGTGCAGTTATCTATCAGAACTCATCTGCCACTGTAATGCTTGGGATTTTTATTGCCTTACTGAGTAAATAGTTTTCAATAGGAAGAAGAACGACCTTTGATTACGCCATTGCATCTGTATCTGGTAATCACCTGTAGTAGACATTTTGTAAAATCAAAGAAAAACTAAACGGTCCTGACGACGTGCAGTCAGGTCTGTGACGAACGCAAAAACATGCTGAAGAAAAAGCTCGTCAGATTTACACTTATATTTGTTGGCTTGTGGTCACCTACATATGTGACGATGCAGTGAGATTTCAATCTTGACAGGAAATTCGATCCTGACCACAGAGTTATGCAGTATGTTCAATCATGAACAAGTGTAAGCTGTTGGGAAGGTCATTCCTCATATCGGCCCGCTCATTCCATGCGTCCTTTTGAAGTAATCGCCATTTACGCAACCATATTTGTCTATCAGAAGGCGATGCGATCGTATTTGACCGGATGTATACTTGAGTTTGCACATAACAATTAAGATTCCTGTAAACTATTTGTGATGTTTCAAAAATAACCTTGCTATCGTTAGTCTGTCTGGAGAAAGTATTTAAATGAGATTCACAATTATTATAGTGGCCCGCCTATGAGACACTCGTTTCAATATGTTTATTAGAAGTGTAAGTCCAACTGCTATCCGGAGATCTGTCGGGAACTTAACATAACAGCATTTCTGTCACTGTTGTTCTTGTGTGATTCTTCCAAATGATTAATTTTGCTGTTTTGTACTTCAGCAGACGTGGTAGTCCGTTGGGATCAAGGAATCCAAAACTATCCGCTCGTTACTGCAGATTCTCTAGTGGACCAGATTCCACAGTGTCTTCCAGTGTGATCCACCCCCTTTCTTCAAAAACGGCATGGTATGAAAAGTGCTCGCCTGGGCGATACCACTTAAAGATACAGTATTTGAGATAGATGCATTTGGTCCTGGAGCTTCCCAATGTTCTTAGATTTCCTAATAGTCGGTTTATCGAGCGTTCACATTTAGACGGTCATTACAAATCCACCGAATTTTATGCAACTCTTCCAACTACATTCTATAGTCTAGTGCATAGAGCGTGTTCACCTGTTACCACAAAGCGGTCTTCCAGTTCCTGTCAGTCATCAAAACATCCATTACACCCGGATTCTTATTGCACTAATTCTAGGATATTCTGAGCTACATGCGCACAGATCCAGGGCTTCCAGAATGTAATTCATAAGAATACCTTCAGCATTGGTAAGTAGGGCTTCAATGTGAGTTAACTTTCCGGGACATCACAGATATTTCGTCTGCATCAAGAGATTGCTACAGATGTACTGCCGAACAAGTTACTTTGAAACGTTGGAGTGATGCTGAGCTCCTTCCACTTTTAGTACTCTGTCACGCTACCGCCGCGGTCAAACATTTTCATTACTTTGTCTGAGCCGACATTTTGAAGTATATGCGGATTATAGAGGTATGCGTTGTTTCTAATTGTATGTCGCTTGAAACTCCACCACGTCTTTGGAATCAGCAACACTACGGCTGAGGTTTCGAGTGGTCCTCCTTTGACCAGCATGCCATCAACAACGATCAAATAAACCGAGTTGGTCAACTTCATACCGAACTCGGACATAGTACTTATTTGGAATAGGTACAGATAACCGTCGAGTGAGCACAATCGGGTACAGTCGAAAATAAAACATCTTCTTACGGTTTATTGACCTATGAAAATTATTGCTTAGTTGAAACAATTCATGGATCGGAATGATGAACTAGGTTTACACAACGATTACGGCTTCCGGGGTTTTCGAACAATCTAGTTACAAAAGGTGCTACAACAGTCACTCAAAGTACTGTATGGTACACGTCCGGGAGTAAAAAATGATGAACATCCAGGTGGGAGGTTAATGTTAACAAGTTGACTATTGAATTAGATGTCGAACGATTTTGGGGTCACCTGAAGCATGCCAGAAATACTAACGAAGTGATCTTCCGTGACCACTAAACACGTGGCGTTGATAGGAGAGACTACGCCAACGGCTACATACGATTTTATTTAGCCCAATCAATAGTCCGATGCATTTACCAGTAGTCGCTTCCCGTTTCACATGCCGACATGCAATCAATGATAATAAATATTCTATCCCCGTTTGTGACAGTTGGAGAATCTAAAAATATCATTGTGATAATGGAGTTCCTTTCAATAGCAAAGTCCTATTAATTTCTGCGTAACATTAGTGTACAGTACATAACTTTTTGCAAAATACGGTCAGGTACCAAGTGATGAAACCAAACATATCTGATCGTCGGTGGTGTAAGGTGTACTAGGTAATCTTAGTGTATTTGAAATAAAACACCCCTTTTTACAGACAGAAAATAGTATGCACGATTACCAATGAACAACATTCCGTGAGATTGTTTCAAGCAATTCGGTTGCTTAAGTCTGACACTTTCAAACAACTTGTCGTAACCACTGCCACATACAAACAAATTTCACGTAGCAGCTAATCCCTGTTTTTAACCGGTTGGCGCCAATCGATCACAATTCCGCCTGTAGCAACTTAAATTACAAGATGGGTACAGACATGAATATTCCTATCTGATAATTGCAACCTCATTAGTTCCGCAGCGACCTGATCAGTTTCTTTGATAACCGATGGAGGAATGGAGGTTCTCCTCGCACTGGTATATCCAGATAATGTATTATTGTTTTAATCCATTCATGCTTTTATGGGGCAATTGCTTGACAGATCGAATGATGCTATAGTAGTGCGGCTACTTTAGTCGAAGACGAACTAAGTCATCCACGCCTTGCGGTTATGTGAGGGGGAAGACTATCATCTGTTTCAACATGTCTGCGTCAGAATATTCAACAAACGGACCATGTGATACCTAAACTCGGCGAGATCCATCTTCAAGTGTTTTCGTTTGCAGACGATTTTTGAAAATCTTGCGCTTGAACGACCAATGTTTGAGACTAACCACAAGGATCCCGGCCCACGGTTGATGCATCGTCCACTCGTATCCGCTCAACGTTGTCATTTTCGGACAGCAACTGTTTACCCAATTGTTTTGTTATATTCGAACCGATATCTACATTTCATTCTGATGCACGAATATAAAATGAATTCCAACCGTCTCTGTATTCATTTCCAAACGCAATTTACGGTGGCACTGATGCAAATCCTCATTCATTGTGTCAATAAAGTAGACGACGCATATAGAGGATCCATTCGTTGTTCAACATCGATCGTACCATTGTTTTCATGAAAGCCTGTATGTTGAAATTCCAAGGCGTAGATTACGAGGTTGCTATAAAATTGACTTGATTGCTTCATCTCAATGGTTATAGGCCTCTTGATGTTGTTTCGAATTTTAATTCAGCCTGTACGAAGAAATCTGAGTGGAAGGGTGGCAGATCGTGGTGACCATCCATGCGGACACTGATCAGTATGTCTTCTAGTAGGTGTAGGATTCAGTTAGTTCCAAAGATTGGTTGAGTAGTGGGGGGTTAGAACTGTTATGGTTAAACCATCATTACAATTCAATGAGCGCGAGAGACCGCTCAGGCACAATTCATTTGTGGACAAGTTTACCGGGACGTCGAAAATAGTGATTGGTTGTCTAACAGTTTGTGTGATGCTTCTGATTGGTTAACAACTCACCGATGAATGAAACGGTATGCTATGTAAACCGTGTTCTACTGCCATTTGAAACAATTTCAGTTGAATGTTTTCCATAGTAATGAAGACAGCTATTCTGTCTTTTTTATATTTTCTCGTAACATTGGATCGAGTTCCCATCATGTGTTTCGGGCAAGAATCATGTAGGTCATACCATTCAAAATATGTTCGAATCATTTTGTTGTTAAACTAACCGATAAATAGTAATGTGATTAGACGTACGAATAAAGAACGAATTTATAACTTGTGTTTCAGCCATTGTCCACACCATCGTTCGAAGTGCTGCCCCTCGGTTTGATTTAACGTCGCTTTCCGAGGTAAGTAAATTGGTTATATGCATGACTAACACGATTTTCATATAGATCAATAGGAGCTAGAATTTCAGTCGATTATTTCGAACAGGTCTCTGTAGTTTCCAATAGTTCTTACCAGTGGGAACCCTACCGTGAAGTATTTTTGACCAATACTAATTTGGTTAGAATTTGAAAGCGTTTTTCCAATTGATACTTCTATCGCTGATATAGTATTTATCTAGTGTGAATTGAGTTCATCCGGTTTGTATTGATTTCCTTTCAATTCAATTCTCTTTTATTCTTAGGTGCTGAAAACTGCATTCAAACATTGGGATGAGGACGGTTTTGCAACCGGTGGACTAAGAGAAATCAACGTCAATGGGAGATGGGCGCCTGTTGACTTCTATAAGTACGGATATGTTCGCAGGAATCCTGCATACAAGCCATTTCAAATACTGTGGTCGATTAGTTCTCAGATAAACAACCACAGTACCGGATGCTACGTAACGGTTGAACCAGAGAATGGCATCCGGGAATGCTGTGGGTTTGAATATGTTCACACTTTCGTAGGTTTCCCCCGCAAATGTCACAGACCACCATAATGAACTAAGTAAAATAGTGCTCAATACAACAAAATACCCCATACATTACGGTTGGAATTTGTATTTATGTATTTGCGGTTAGTCGAGTTGGTTACCTCATGCTTACATATCTGCATGGTATATTTTCTGTGTGGTTAATAATTTTCACTCCCTTGATGATATGGATTGTGTTAGACTAACTTTTCGTCTCATAACGTAGGCTGACATACTGTTTAATATTTAGTTGCATGGTGCGTTTGGATGATTATTTGCCAGCGCAGATTGAGCTTGATAAAACCAATTGTTTATGGTAGGACTGAAATATTCAATCACCACCAGTCACATGATGACCACGTTTTTTCTGTAGATGAGCCATCGCTGGCGGATGCAGATCGTGTCAATCGTGAGTGATTGGATTACAATGCAAATGTTACCATGATGATTTTGATGATTTCACCCATTTCAAAATGAGGGAAAAGGCTGAATTATAAGTCGGTTTGAAAGTGACAAACCAAAGTTACTAATTAGTAAATGTAACTGTGACCACAGGTTGAACGAGGAAATTTTGTGCTTGACAGTACTAGAAGCGTGATCTATAATCGACGAACGACACACACATCGACTAACAGTTTCATGGTTTCACATATCTGTTATCATTTTAATCACATTCCTTTTCAAGTTGAACATCACTCACAATTGATCGCAGCTGTCGCATCCGCATAGACTTTCCAGTCGGCCCCTTTCGAAAAGAAGCACTAGACTCGAGTTTCGCTCTCATTAGAGCTCGTCAGTAGTGCATATCATCGCCACTGCCGGCCGGGACTTGAACCACGGACATGCTGTTCATGAGGCAACCGTGTTTAACACTGCGCCATTGACCTCACGTTAGGCACGACCGAATTATCATATGTGAACGCTCAACCACTTTCGCTTGTGAGTAATGATCAGGTTGCCCGATCGTCTCGAAATGGAGACACAGTTACTGTCTGTTAACTCCAATCGATAACTCCGCGATTAGGACTTCCTAGACAGGTCGAGATCTCCGATCTCATTAAACCTGCTAGGCGATATTTTAGATTACTGATGAGTAGTCGGGGATTTGGTTAATTTCAAGTTGAACATTCCTTTTCGTCAAACTTGTTTCAATTCAGAACTCATCCTCACCACATCAGAAGCAGAAAATGTTTGTGATGAAGTAAGTTAAACACAGAATTATTTGATTCCCAAAATTTTGAATTGTGAATTGAAAGGGAATTTTACTTCTTGTTGCCCATGTTTTCCGTAGTAAACAATTGAGGTGTTTCAGTAGTGAAGTTTTTCAAGGTTGTATGTTATTCAATTATATCGGTCCTGCTCAGTTACTGTTAGAGACATACACCGGAGCCTTGCAAACTGTAAGTTGAGTTGAGTATTTCACTCAAGGTTTTCATGGAAACCAAGGTGCCATAATCTACCAAATAATCTGGTAGCGACTGTCACTGATTCAATAACTGTTGAGTTGTAGCCAGTCGAGCTGATGCACAAAGCATGACCAGCTTCACTGAGGCTGGTTTGGAACCATGCTCACTCGACGTTGTCAACTGGGGATAGAAGCGCAACCACTAGCTACCAGGACAAAAATTGTTAGTGCATGCGAATGTTCTGGTGACCGTATCAGATATGTTACATGAATAGTGAGCCGAAGGGGAAGATGACGTCAATACTCTGAGGGACGGCCTGATTTTTTTCCTACCCGCCGCCTACCGTAACACAAGTGACTTTCCGTGTATTGTCACCGTATAATCATGACAATATTCATATCCTTTGGTGATAGCTTTGAAGTGGTGAGAATATTATCTACATTACACTACATTACTATTTACACACACACAGACGTGTCCCAGTTAAGATTGCGACTGTTGAAAGAACGATTTGTTCAACGCATGCTCACCAGGGAATCACGCTAAGTCAAGCCATCTGTTCCACAGAGAAATCGAGTGTCAATGGGATCCTCTCCTCAACAACACTACTGTTGATATCTTAGCATTTCGTGATTTTATCAAATCTGTCTCTGAAATAACAATGAAATATTACGCTCTTCAAAATATTCACTTTTCGTTTCAGATTGAGCAATATCGCGATCTTCCAATACTGGCATGCTGTCTTGAGGACACCAGTTTTGTGCAACCCAATCAACTGGAAATTCGAGAGTATCGTATCATATTCTCAGGATCCACCCCATTCAATGAGAGCAAAAGGTGGGCGTATCTTCGCAAACTAATTGACCACTTGACTTATAACAAAATCGTTTCCTCATACAACGCGTACTGGATTGATTAGTACTGAGAGTGGTATTCTCGAAATATCCAACTCCACGTTTATTGTTACAACATCTGCTTTATGTTAACACTCTGATTATAATGCACAAAAGTTCATGATTACATTAAGCTGTCCGCAATTTTGCTGATTTACTTTTGAATCTGCGTGCCAATCCACTCAATCCGTAGTTTTCCGGACATGGCCATTTTGAATTTTTCAATGCTTATGGAAGGGTTATCGTCGATCCAATGTTAAGGTGGATCGTACAAACACAACATTTGTAGTCCTGTTGAAAAGTTTGGGAAATAAATCTGAAAAACATCGCAACCTACAGTTACACCAGTTTGTGATTAGAGGATGGTGTGAATTATTTGCATGAAGGTTGAGTTCCTGGTTCGTTTTAAAGGTTAAACTACTTGCGGAGTACGATCGGAGACAAGTGTCTGATAATGACCACGTGTTTGAAGGCCAGACAGCATAAAACATGAGGAGGAGTTGGTCAAGGATTGAGAAAAATGATAAGCAAGTTTCAAGAATCATTGCGGTGATCGGTTCCGGCGGGAGAGTAGTCATTGAAAATCATTCACGAATGATTGCATTTGTTGCATTCCCAATGAAATTTCAGCAAGTCCCTAGCAAAAACGAGCATTATACGGGAGTCTCACTCATGTTGGAGCGCGTCAGAAGTGCCTCTACTGGGAGTAAAACGCCGGCCATCCGTTTAGGAGGCAGTCGTGGGGAACACTGTGCCATTGGTCCCTTACTGCACATGACTGAACTAGCATATGTAGACTCTGAGGTATATCTGGTTGAGACTGATTTTCAAGGTTGTCTATACTGAGCGTAACGATCAAAATATAGACTGATGTTGGTATCGGACTGAGTGACAAATTTAAAACTAGTCAGTTGGATGATGTCATGTGGATCAAAAATATCTATTGTCAGCAGAGTCTAGTATTTCCGAGATGCATCTAAATAAAACCTTTTTGCATTCGATGGTACACCCGATGAGCATAGTTACCTCTCAAGGTATTTAACAACATAAGATTTTGAAATTTATTTTCGTTTCGAGTAAAGTATTACAAATTTGATATTCTAAATTTCCGGCTTGGCGCACTTACTCTCAGACATAAATACCAAGAGGTAAATGGATTTCCGTTGATTCCGTGAAGGAAGTGCCGATCAAACAATTGGGTTCCTATGTGAGCAGTTTGGTCGCGAGTACATTCACCCATTCGTTGATGTTGATGGGAGTTTGCAGCGGATAGCTGAACGACAAATAACAAAGGAGACTAGATGCGGAGAGCTGATGAAATGGTGAGACGGGTTCAACCGATTGACCACTGGATGTCATATTACATAAGGCAACAAATGGAATGTCCAATGAGAGCAGGTTATTAGGTGCTACCTAGGAAGCATTGTGTGGAAAACTTTAGGCCGGCTCACCCACGTGGATCTCAGGTAGTTGACACAATGAGTGACAGACGAAATTAGTTTCGTGTCGCGTTAGAAACACGAGCGCATAGAAGCCGAACGTTTGAACGGAGTTAGGACTGACAGAATTTTTGCAACATGAATGTTGCGACGTGCATTACTGATCAAAACGTTCCCGACTCGCGTCACTGGTGAATTCATCGGACTTCACGAATAAAATCAGCAAGGATCAAGCGCACTGGTTTGTCTGACCGTCAACGTATTACTCAGCTTTTAAGCACCAATGTGCTCAGGGACCGCAACTTGTGGCAGATCGCTCTTTACATACAATGGCCAGCAGACACGAATCAATTAGAGATTTGGAAAAGGCCAACAGTAGCATGTAGGATGTTTTACGTATCTTGTCGATTACTTTTGCAAGGTTAACATACACATTATATAGTGGGTGGAGCAAGCAGCTGGGCGAAATCGATCTAGTCATATCTGAAACAGTCAGTCATGTGACCAAGTCGAAAGCAGCAAAATACAACTGAAGCATACTCATTAACAAGAAAGTGAATTTGATAGAGTTGCTATGGATCGAAAGAGTCATAGGAGTTCAAAAACAGGGAGATGGCTGAAAACCTATACAGAGTGAATGCAAGAAGCACGATATGGCTGGAAAATCTATAAAGTCAGACAGGAGTTAAAAGGATGTACATCGATTTACACGGATTGAAAAGTGGACGCAATATGGATTTAGGATGGATAACGGGGGGTATAAATAGTTGTTAAATTGTGTGAATAATACATCAGTCCAACAAATTCGGGTTTGGAAAAATACGAAATTAAAGTGCAGCCAAAGATTGCCAATTGCATTTTTACCAAAATAGCAAAAGGTTACTCATCAACTGTTTCTGGGCACACAGATGTATTTAGTTAGCTTTGGCGATTTCGGGATTCCGCTTTGGTTTGTGTCCAATGAACACATTAAAGACAATCCTTGGGTCGCCTAACTGCTTGCTCCTCGTACTGTATAGTGCGTATGTTAACTTCGCAAAAGTAACCGATAAGATGTGAACAAAATGTCACTGTGTACGTCAGCTTACGTGCTACTGTTGACCTTTATGAAATTTATCAATGGGAACCAATGTTTCAATTAGGGATGTTTTCCCCAAGATATGGTTTCAACGATTGCCTGAGGATATACAAATTATCCATAGCGCCAACTTTCTGTCAATCCTAACACAATCAGTCGATAGGGCTGACCACAGTTACGAAGCAAGCGAAATGACGAGTTCTAAACTCGTTTGGGATAGTAAGTGCATAACCAACAATTTAGTCGCCCAAGCCATACATCTGATTAAAAAGCCTCATTCTCTGACATCACGCTTTTGAGATCATGCGCGACCACCCGTAAATTACAGTACGACATTCGTCAAAAGCCACGTGAACCTAATCTACCACGACCAAGCGCTACTCTCAAGCACTGCTAGTATCATCCACAGTCTGACAAGCAGGCCAACTTGGGTCGAACGCATTCTAGTCTTCGTCTAGTCGGAAAGTGGGGCAGCCATATCCCGAAAGCTACCAGTCCGATTTCTCCAATTACTCTTTTCTTCCTGAAACATCGCAAATCTGGAACCCGCGTTTTCATCGACATTATTTCTGAGGTCAGCGTGATTTCACCTGAAAAGTACAACTTGAAACGGTCGATCGCATTGAATCTTCATACGGCCAACGGAAGAACTATCGGTATGTTAGGTTAGCAATATTCGAAACACTTGACTTGCACGTTTCTAGATTTTCCGCTGAGTGTACAGCATCTCCAAAGTCCAAGCGTCGATAATCAGCTTCTACCTTGTACATTATTTCGACCTTCGTATGTATTTCAGACAACGCTGTTTGGTCGATTACACGACAAAACTTACGGCTGTACGATTTGGACCGATAATATACCAATCACTCCCATGTGGCATAACTCCCAGAAAGTGAGGTCGTTGAAGTTTTTAATCGATAAATGTTGAACAGTTTTTCACCACCTTTCATCCCAGTCGGCTGCCATGGGGTCCGCGTAACAATGTATTTACGGCCAGTTTGCCGGCGTTTGCGAAATCTCATAGATTTACACCGGATAAATTGAAAATAGTCGCACTGAGTTTGATCGCGTGCTCGAAATTGCCGTCACCTGCACTCCTACCGGCCCTTTACATGCACCTAGAACGGTGAGAGACTGGTGATCATGTGAATATGACCTTTCAGTTGAATACATCCCGATATCTGATGGATATCCGATTCAGCATACGCAGAACGTCACTATTAGGAGGATTAGTCTACACTACGCTGATCGTCCTCTCTCGGATAACTCTGTTCCTCATGTTATCTACCTGTTCAGTTGTGGTTGTGGTGGCGTAAACATTAGTAGATCGAACAAGAAAATGCGAAAGACGGAGGTTAGTACGTTCTCGAGTGGCCATTGCAAGCAGTGACTCAACGTGGGTCAGCACACCGACACCCGAACAGAAATCCGGCATTTTCGGTCGCGAAACTCGTAATCGCAACAAGTCGTGTGGTTGACCCCGCCACTTCGTTTGTGATCTTATCACGCATTCGCAACCCTAAGATGTTCGCTCTCTCCGAAGCATTTTTAATCAAGTGTCACGCGCCGGTCCTCTGTTGGCAAAAATTGCTGACACAATCAAGTTTGCTGTCATGGCATTTTAAACCGTTTTCCTCGTCCCGATTACACCCTTGTGACGTTCGTTCATTTCAATTTTCTATCGTCCTACTCCAAACCTGAATAAGTGAATGTAATCGATTGAAACTACCGAACAAAACGCTTGCATCTCGCAATGTATGATTTCTGGCCGTGTTGGTGAAATGTATAAAAGGAACTCAATGTTTCAGATAACGATGGCTTCAATCAGTTTATTTCATTTGGTTTGACGTGGTGTGGTGGGCGTTTAATTTGGTTTGTGAGAAAACTGACAATGCTTGTGGGACCAGATCTGTCTGAAGCATATGACACGTCATTGGTGAAAACGGCGTCCTCTGTGAATGGCTATTTTGGTAATCAACACCAACTTAGGCGAATGTTCCACCATCCTGACTGTGCGATGCCTCTTCGTCGCTTTGTAAATGAACTGCACCTACAGGAATATCGGTAAACGCGGCAGGAGATGACAGGGAAGAATTGGGCTGTCATTGAGGGCAAACGGTCGCATTTTAGTGGTTTTAAAACGCATGACTTTTGTAAGCGTGGACGTTCGCTGAATGGTGGAAACTGACTGTTTTCAATGGGATACTGGCACTTTTTCCCCGAAAGAACCGGAAAGAATATCTCTAACGATTCTAACTGTCCTTGTGAAAATGGTCGGCTTCATCTTACAGATAAAAAGCAAGGACGAAACTCAGAATATTTCCCATGTCCACGGTCGATTTGTGTGGAAAGTGTTTCGCTAGTCAACCGTAGATGGACGGTAATAAAACGAAACATAGGGATATGTAATTTAACCGAGGTTCTCGACAGTCCTCGACCAGGGCAGACAGAACTTAGTTAGTTGTATGCAAGTTTCAGTGGTCGTTTACATTCAACTCGGTTGTTGGTGACTGATTTTGAGATGGATGCTCGTGTTGTGTTGATGCCATTATGTATGTGTTTAAATAATGGCTAACTATATCATCAGTACGCATGTATATATATATGTACAAATTTTAAGAGTAGTTTTATTCACCTTGTGTGAAGTAGGTTACTTCGCAATGGACTCCGATAAATTCATTTGACGGAAAATTTAGTCTCTCACATTGCGTACAAAATTGAACCTGTAGATTTCCACGTAAATGTGAGCTACTGTGAGATAGAATATACCTAACTCAGCAAGCACCATCCATGTTCAGTGCAAGTGCCCTGTGTTTAAGGCATATAAACTTAAGAATTCTAAATGGGTTTCTGGTACAAATTTATCACTGAAAGCTAATTAGCTTCACTCAACACAGCCATTGAAGTTTACTTTGATGCTTTAAATCAAAATATTATCGCTGAAGCTCAGCAGACATCAAATAGTGAGAAAAAGCAGAGGACGAAGAGTAAAGTCGAGTGGGTGCAAATAAAACTTTGCTACTGGATTTTATCGAACACACAGATGTGCATTTGTAGATACCAGCATTGAGAAAGTAATTCGATTCATAACAAGCATAACCTGTAGAATTATTTGGCCGTGCTAGTTAGAAAGAAATATTAAAGGTAACACAAATGTTCGCGGAGCATTCCCCAACCAACTAAGGTGTGATTCGATGGTTAGGCATGCGGTGAACTGATTGTTTGCCAGGTAAACCGGAAACGCACCATACTAACTGAATTATAAATTGGTTTGCATGCACGCATTCAAAATTGACCGAATAATTGTTGTGGAATATGGAGGGACTTTTCACACCAAACAGGGGAAGTAGGCTCATGATGCCGATACAATTAGGAATAGCCCGAAATCGAGATGTTACATTGGTGTGTTGATTTACTTTCAAATACTCAACACAAAAAGCCAGTGCTGATCATCACTGTTTGTATAAAGCGCTTGCTTGGAAAATAAAACAAATCACATTGATCAACTTTGCCGTGTGAACAATTTTGAATGTGTTAGATGACAGACCAGTGGACAACATCAATCAACCTGCATCATGTAAATCGTCTCTAGAAACGTAGTTGAGGAAATAGAATGAAGCATTCGATCGTTAATACAAATCTGACTTCGAGAGCTTTGATTACGAAGTGAAGTGAATGTCATATAAAATCAGAAAACGTTGAGCTAGTTAATCAATTTTAGTCATGTATGTTGTTAACTCGGATTATTTTAGTCATAATATCATACGAGAAAATGCATCCAAGTAGACTCACACAATTAGGGAAATACTTGCCAAAACCTCTACCAACTGTGAGTATGGAAACAATCATGATTCACATCCTGAATGTGAGAAGATATACAACTCACTGATAATGGACAAATCACGGATGACTTCTGTGAACGAGGAAACAGCCTGTTTCATACTTCACTTCCATCGGATACCTATATTCTGATGTTCAAATATCTTATAGCGTTGAGCAAATATTGGGGTAATTCACTTTTGTGCTAGTTCACGTGGTTATTTGAAGCCCGTTCTAGCAGTTTTGTTATGAACGTGATTGATGAAATTAATGGAATTACACTTAAGCTGTGCAGCTCTAAACGACCTATTGACTACACACACGAATAACACACATTATGTTTTATAGATTATAAGAAGTGGAAACCACGTAATTGACGCATGCTGTCCCAGGTCGATGAAAAGAATATGGATATATCATACGATACGTATTGGATATGATAAACATATTTTCATCTGTTTTGTTTGCGTGTTTTAGTAGTTGGCTTATCCAAACATTTATTTTGCAAACTCACTTTCAGTGCAACTGATCATTTGCCATCCGACTAAATCGGTGCAATCATCTGTTGTCCCATGGTGCACACAGCCAACAAAATTGATTTGTCTAACTGCGCTTTCATGCAAATTTGTGCTAACTGATAACAGTGACTGTAATACGTTGGTCACAATATTTGAAACCGTTACAGAGGCGTCAGTGTACTGGACTCAGTAAACTGTTTCGAAAACCGCAGTTGAAATGAATGACGTAGTTAAGGCATTGCCAGTCTGTTACAGTCTGAAGTAAGCAATAGTATTCGCAAATATACCTGTTACTACTAATCGGGAAAAATAACAAGGCCGACTCACGGTAACTGCTCGTTGATAGAAGTAGTTCATATAGTAGTTAAGACGGAACGATCAAGTCTGATGGGTTTGTTGTTAACCTTTTTGAAGTAATTTCCCACGTGAAATCTAGTAGCAATAAATTACCTTAGTTTTGCCTTAATTTTTGTGCAAAGTATATATCAAAATCACTCAGCCCACTCAATATTGCTGTGCCCAAGTTAACCAACAACACCAATAAATAACATTTGTTAGGCAACTTGATCAGTTCTCCCTGAAAACTAATCAGTTTTGCATAGCAGTTAGAGAACGAATCGGCAACGAGAAACATACTCAGCCTGGTATCGTTTTCTAGTTGCATTTCCCTCTCCTTTGTACCGAAAAGTCCAATGTAGCAATCGATACTGTCTGTAAGCTGGTAGTTTTATTTAGACAGTTTACATAGCTTTCGTGCTTATTTATTTCAATGCAGAATAAATAACTTCTATCAAACATCAGATACAAAGTCGTCGACAACCCCGACACACTTGAATTCTATGGTTTATATATAATAAGGCCTATGTTTGGAGTGAGAAGAAATGTTTGTTCCGTGTGAAGTCGAACTTCAGTCTCTGTACTCCAGATTGGTTAAGTACTGTTACATTTGCCTACGACAAATCGTGATGTCAAATCGTGACAGTCAAACTATGTTGGTTCGCGTTGATACCATCTGAGTTCAAAGTTGAAGAAATGTACATAGAACAATAAAGACGATACGAAAACTGAATTATCTTAAGAAGATTTGTTTGCTAAAATGTTTTCTCTAGAAAATGGTTTGGACCGCCTGCATCTGGAACGCGGTGGTTTTGGACGAAAATGGTAATGGGACACCTCAGGCGTGAAATCTGGGTTTATTATATCAGATGTGAGTGAGGTTACCCACTGTCCGACAGCAACTTGTTTTGCTCATTCATATGGTTGATCGCTCACTGACGGTTCAATCAGCTCAAGTGGTCTATTGGTGCGCGACTTTACGGCAGTTGAGCAGTCGAGACAAATGATGTGTCCTCTGTACAGTAGCGTAAATGAACTTGCTAGTAACAACCTCAGGTATTTTGTGGTATAACCCGCAGGGAAACTGTACCAATGTTTAACAGTAGTGATGGAACAATGTGAAATATGGAAGCACGCGACTGCTGTTCAACGTTCCACAACGGTTGCTGAATGAGTGATCAGACACTTTCCTTACGACGGTGAAATTTGTCGAAAACTTTTTCAGATCTGGTTTGAATGTGTTATCAAACTGACATGTACCCACCTCGGTGCACACATCAATATATGCTGCTACTAGCAGTCAGACATCTGTGAGGACATTTCGTGTATTGGTTGGAAGGGATGCAATTGTAATTGCATCATATTTGACAGATTGCGTGGATAATTTCACCAGTGTTTTTGAAGGGAAATGTGTTGGATACGTTGAGAGATACTTCAATATTGCGTTGTATACATTTCTTGTGGAATGCTTGGGATGGCGCCGATGAGACCGTAATTACCTATTTTCAAAGCTTCATGATACCGACTCTCGAACCAACACTCCGCGATCGGTTTCATCGTTGTTTGGACTCATCATATGGAAATATCTGAATGGTCGTTCTAACCGGCCACCGTTCACGTTACAAGACAATGCTTTACCTGGTCGGCTACCTGTTCTGTGAGCACTGCTTGTGACCGAGCTGTTTGTTTGTAATCGGTGTATAGTTTGTTTTCTGGTAGGTTCGGGATTCCGTATGTCTATTCATCTTGAAAAATCAACATTCAGTGTTCATATTGATCAAATTTAAGGAAGCGGACGAAGACATATCAATTATTATTTTCGAAATGGGCCGACTGGAAAATCTATGGGGATGCGACAGCTGCGATCAATTGTGGGTGATGTTCAACATGAAATCCGTAATCCAATCAATGCATCGCACAACATATGTCGCCACAGAAAAGGCTGGTAGCAATTACAAATACGGTTTTCAAAGGCACTCGCTGAAATTTTCCCAGAACGGGTGTCAGAAGTACCTGGTAACCTAAGCGTAGCTATCTCTACAGCTTACTACGTACTACTTCGTAGTATGCTGCCAGAGTAACGTGACCTGGACCCTAATCAAGTTATTCAACGCCATTTATAGAAAAGAAACGGTATAAAACCGTGGATCGTTGAGGTTTATGTAGAGGGGGTGATGAGTTACAGTCATTTAACAACATCAGCTAAACAATCACAATTAACGTGAAGGCTATAAGCCAGCTGAGAGATATGTTCAACTTTGTGGACCGATGTCATCTGAGCTTAATAATAGAAAGACACCAGTTTGAAAGTTAACCCATAGTGTTGTGAGGTGTCTATGGGGTCTAGGAAAACGTGGGGGAGTTCCACAAAACTATAGAGTTGGCCAATGGTGTACCAAAACTCACACACTATCTATCGCATCCGTTAGATACGCAATGCTACAATAATAATTACGAAGTAGACCTGCCACGAGTGATTTTCTGAAACGGATGAGTGGTGAATGACACTATGCGCAGTTTACGGTTATCGACAGTATTTTTTGTAATAGTATATCGCGAGGTTTGAAGACAACAAAGAATATCTGCTAGGTGCTGGTTATCAACTTACAAAAATATGCCCCAGTTTGCTTAGTTCCCAACTGCTAGTTTGGTTTCCTTAATAAAAGTCTGGATTGTAAGCCTGGTGAATTTGCCATTACTTTCATTAAGGTTGAATATATTATCAAACTACTCTACTACTAGGATGAAGCCGTAAGTAGATTTTGAAACATACTCGGTACAAATCTATGGAACTGCACCAAAAGTTTATAGGTTAGTGAGATTCGATGTCAGGGTAAATCAGAATTTATGCAAATTCATTCATATCCCAATAATGATAACCATGAAATATGCTGGAACTTGAGCCACAAAAATCTACAAAACAAGTATGATAAAGTCACGCCATGGCAAACTGGATCAAGTTGACTTTGACGATTGAGTATAAATCCGTTTGACAATCACCAGTGTACCGTATGATATTTGGTATCGTTAGTTATTTTTTAAGTGTAACTAAACTGTCCAATCGATCTACTTCTATTCTTGAAAAAAATGCATCCATTCGGACCAGTTCAGTTCAGCTCTATTCAGTCTGGTTCAGGTCATAAAACTCGACTTTCTCCACCAGAAGTTCTTCAGTTTCCTACAAACTTAAATCAAACTCCATCAACTTGATGATTAACCAGTCATCATTTTCTCTTTTTATCTAGCAAAGACATAGTGTTCGAAAGTTGTCATTTGACAGCATCCAGTTGGGGACCAAATAGGTTGCGTGACGATGTGGCTATAAAAGCATGCTAACATCCAACCTTTTAGTTCTAGATGACAGCTCAAGTTCATCACAAATGAAATGTGATTACTCTTTTGGGAATAAGTGTTTAAGCGACACGATTGCAATCGTGGTTTAGTGTGGCACATGCATGCTCGTCAAATTAGGTGAGATACCTCATTGCAAACGCAAAAATGAAATTGTCTCGCAGAGTTCGAAAATGTTGTTCAGATTCGGTGATCTCTTAGACAATGGTTTTAAAAAATGCTGGTGAAGTTCAGAATGAGGATCATTGAAGAAATTACTTTGAAGTTTCCCTCGAGATTTCATTTTCAAATGCTTTCTGCTGAAAAGTTCTCACAGTTGTCTGATTATTCAGTAAACTCTCTATGATGTCTTCTGGTCAACCATTAGGTGAGGGTTAACAAGTATCACACTGGTTAATGTGAAATCAACGCGTTTGCCAGATTCTGCTGTTGAACTAGAAGAACGTCTTCAAGCAGACAGATTAATTGCATTCCATAATGACCGAAAGAAATAATTGAATCGTATCGACTCAACACCTAAGACGAATCTGATTCGTTTTGACCAAACTATGGACGTCGTTCGAAAATAATTTTAATGTCAAATGATAATGTGAATTGTGTTAGGTTTTTTCTGCAGTTCCCTTGGTATATTGCCCAAATTAAATAAGATTTCCCATTTCCATATCGCCAATATGTCGGACCCTCGCGAAAGGTTGAATATTTCACAAGGTAGATTAAAATTCGCTCGACTAGGTTATGGAGGCTGTTTACGGATGACACACTGGTATAGCTGAGAGCTGCTTTTTGTACAGTTGTACACATAATTGTTTCAGAAAATGTCCATGTTTGCGCGTACAACAGTGTATGTTATACTGAGTTCATGTTTAAAGTAAGTTTGAAAACGGAGTTGATTCCAAAGTCATCCGTGAATCAGACTTCAACAATCACCGAGTTTGTCCGTAGAATAACATAACTGAATGGTGTAAAATATTTGGTCAACCCCAAGTCTTCGTCTTTGAGATGCACTCAAACTACGTTGACAGTCTGATTGGCCACGCAGTCCAAAATAAGATTTATTTACTGGCACTTCCAATGATGCATATAATAGAAAAGAACACTCAGACTTTTAAAAAATAAAATCAAAATAAACAGCTGCCAATTTCCATTAACTCCCCCTTCCCATTGTGAAATGACTTTTCAATTGATACTGACAATTGACTACACGTTAAATAAACCATGTATTGATCATACATAGGTGTAATGTTCATCTAAAAAGCTGAAATTGCCATTCTCAATCAATCGGGTATTGATCTGTGTGCATTTCTTCTTGAAAGTTGCTCAGAGTAAATTGCTCATGGCTGAGCTGCCGGTGCAGCTAGAAGCCACTTACTGTGATATTAATATCCGTGATACTTTGATTCAATTTCCAAAAAATTGTTTACTAAATGTGTCCTCCAATGTTATCATTATCATAGCCATAATGACCACTTCACTGACAGTTCATTGCAAGTCGTCTCTGCATTCACCAGTGCAGTCTTAGTCAAATACGCCATTGTTGTGACTAGAGAAAATTGCAAATACACTTGTACCAATTCAGAGGAACCTCGACACTTCACTCTGTGTGTACGTTGGTAATTGAATGCGAATAGTTTTAAGGACAATTTTGTGTCAACTCCGACAAAATTTACGAAGAACACTCTCCACCTGTAAAATTCGTGAAATTATCTGAGGAATGTTATTAAACAGTTAATTTGTGGTACTCGCTCGATTCATTGTTGAAAATATCACAGAATCCTCGTATATCAGTCGATAAGTGAGGCGTTAATAGAAACTAAACCATGTCCCTTATTTGGACAATAGGTAACGGTAATAAACCTTTGAAAAATTCGACAACCTTGCTCGTCCGAACTTTTTCCGTTTTCAATAATGTGAATATACCCGGTTTAGTCATGATGAGAAACGCGTAGCAAACAACACATATAATCTGCTCAGCCACATGTCCTTTTCGTTTAAAGCCAGACGCTGTAGTGAAGTTCTCGTGATGTTAATGCGATTTCGTCTGAGAATGGTCCAGTACTGTTTTTGGAATTCTGAACGATCTATGCATTGTTCCAGAAACCCGATCGCTACGTTCGCTTCCGTCAACTACGCGTTCAGCTTACCTCCACACCACTATTGCGTCTTCAGCTGAAAGATATATTGCCTGTTCATGCCGCCTCTTTTTGTGTTTACCATTTCGTTTGTTCCTGTGGAACAAGCTACATAGGCCGCACAACAAGACGACTATCCGAACGCATTGGGGAGCATCAACCGTTGTGGCTGACGCGAGGATCGATAAGGCCCTGTTCGTCTGCGGTTGCTATGTGCTTGATCGAGTGGAACCACCTGATCAATCAGACAGAATCGTTCAAGCTAATCTACCGGATATGTGGGATACAATCGGAACAGGTCAAAGGCCGTATACTATCAGTTGCAGAAGCCATCGCAATTCCCCTATACTCACTAACACTGTGCGCTCAAAAACGGCTAGTCAAAACGTTAAACCTTCCATGGTCGTGTACACAACCCAGGATAAAATGATCGCATAGATGTGACGTATCTCTCGCAGGTTTCGTACAACGCACGTTGGCAATGTTATGTAACCAAGCCTCATGACTCAACCCAGACAGAAACTGTTGACTGACATCTTACGCTTCAGTGATATGTTATTTGCCACCCTCATCGAACCAATATAAATGTGTTGTATTTAACCTGATGATGAAAAACCGAAAACCAGCTTGTTTGCAACGCGTTTTTTCTCCTTTTTTTATGGACAATAAAATTAGCAGATACCGGAAGTCAATTTCAGAACACTTGATCTAACTGTAAACAGCGAGAGATTCACGAGCATTTTCATTTGCTTCGTCGACAGAAATAAAAGTGAACCACTTAGCTTTTAACCGCCTAGTTTTTGATCGCATGAGGTAACTGATTGGTAGGGCGGTTGTTCATTTCGTCGTTAGTGCGAACCAATTAAGCTTGCGCAAACGTCGGTCAACAGATCTTAATGGACTCCGGTTTGAGCCTGTAATGAAATGTCGCATTTGAACTACTGGATGGTTTAAATTCATCCAGGAAGAGAATGGCTGACCACTCTTTCATACGTGCCGAAGAAATGGCCTCTAACAGCCGATGAAGTACTGTCCATAAGAAATTCAAACGTGTATGAAGTGAATCCTGCTGCGAGATTTTATCTGAGAAGAGCGTTCGAAACATGAGGTTGTTTTATGAAGCGAAGTCTAAGTTTCGTGCAAGAATAAGTGAGTTAAATAGTGCTTCTGTGGATTACAGCATCAGCGAACATCCGTCACGACGTGACTAGCGGAATTCAAACGGGACTTGGTAACAAGCTGATCAACTTTGGGAATTCGTTTTTACCGCTGCGAATGAAACCGAATTATCAGAGTCCACTTAAATGGCATTTCGCAAGTGCGCAAGAAGAACTGTGGGGAGGGTGTATGTGTTTGTCTGTGCAACAGATATCACGCGAGAAATGAACTGTCACATTCCCATAGACTCTCAAGTCGGCTGCTTTCGAACAGCATAAGGGCCAGACTCGAGTTTTTCTCTCATCAGAGCTCGACAATAGTGCACATACTTGCTACAGCCGGAACTAGAATTCCGGTCACGCTCTCCATGAGGCAACCGTGGTTACGACTGCGCCACTGACCTCACATTAGGCATGACCAAATCATATGTGAACCCTCAACCACCTTTGCTTGTGAGAAATTATCAAGTTGCCTGATCGCCTCGAGAGGAAACACAGCTACTGTCTGTCAATTCCAACCGATGATCCCTCGACTTGGAATTCTGTCCGTGTTGAAATTACAGAAATCGTTGACTAGTTCGTCGGCACTTGATTAGTGATAAGTTGCAATTTGACTGATAGCTTAAAATGAACCTGATTGGATAATGCCAGGAATACTGGCGCGTCTGGTTTTGTATCGGTCACAAACAACGTTCCAAATTTGACCCAATTTTTTGGATGAGATTGATATGGAAATTTCTGGATTCTTCTTAAAGTATTACTAGTTTCCATATATTGTAAATTTTGAATATACGCCTTCCATTCATTTTTAAAAGAAAAATTACCATTTGTCTGTAATTTCACTGGGGAGAAAATTAACGCCGAGTTTGACCCAAGACGCGACAGATTAACAGATAGTTATTCGGACCTTGTAGATGACGGGTCGTCTCTTAGCAATTCTGCGACGGTCATTGCAGCCGACCAATTTACACCCAATTTACTGACTTGTCAGGTTACGACAATAGGGACCTCCAGGACTGACGGAGGTTATTCACCAAATCTTTCGCAACGCTGTGACCGCGACCCCACTGACTTGCTGTGAAGTGTTCAAAGCACTGTTATTTGAAGACGCAACGTGACAGCAAACTTAGAAGAGATTCGCGAGGATTTTTTCAATGTCCGGCCTGCGTGAGTTTTATGCTATCTAGTACAAACGCAGTCTTTAACTTTATTGGGCGACTTTAAGGCCAATAGTTCAAAAGTTATTTTCTCTTCCCTATCGAAAGACGTGGTTGAAGTTTGCATGCATACAGTTGAAAAGTGTGACTGCTTTATTTGCACCTAAGGACAGTCCTATGCGCAACAGCTGAGGAAAATCACTCAGCTATCGTATTACAACTCAAGCGATATTTACTCAGCCTCTTAGTTTATAAACTCTGGGCTACTATCATTGGATGACCGAGGTTTCTGAAACGTTTATAGGCCATTGACCTTTTTATAACCCATCTCAAAGCTGCAAAGAATATCAACGTTTTCTGTAGAATACACCCCAGCATAGCGGTAGTAGTCGCGTCCAGTTTTGGCGGTGCCCATGGATGAAGGAATAGATAATGTGTGATTGTAAACTGATCTGTGAGACACAGGCTCGCAAGTGCCTGATCATTGTAGATAATTACAGATGACACAAAACAAAAGATACGTATAAAACACGGCAAACACGAAATCTACCAACAGAAATTTATCAGCGATACGGAGGATTACAGTTGACAGAGCTCTGACTTACGCACCAGGAAAGAAGACCATTCCTTTGCTCCGCAGATTCGAGTCAAATATTTCAAATATACGGTGAATTACTTATTACAGGTTTACGTGTCAGCCGATGCTTCGCTTAGTTCAAGGTCACAGGGAAATACGCGCTGTAACGCGCGATGGGAACTACCGAGTGCGCACGGATTGAATTCGAAGTAGTCACTCTTACACTGTTGCTTGGTTCACCGCTCAGACCGCTACGTCAACGCTGAGCACGAACACCCTGAGTTGTCGGACCGTCAGACGAGAAAAGAGGACCATCATATTTAAATTACCAATGCATGTTGCGTAATATATCTTTAGACACTATTTATGTGTGCTTCTCAGGTTGCATGTTACACCCCCAATGAATCGTCAAATAATTTCGTCGTTACCCGATGTAAATGGCGTCGTAAAGATAAAGAAATAAATCGACTTGGGCGAAGGAAGAGGAGGGATTTCAATATCTGATGATTAATTTGGCAGAATGCAGCACCGTTGATTGCTCGAGCAACGTCCAAAATGTAGTATTCTGGTAAATGGTTTGGTTGATACGGGTTTTCTGTATACACTTGTCGCACAAGTTTTCGTCGCATAACGGCTGTTTGTGGGGGTGAGTAAAAGATCGCTATCCCACGTGTTATAAGGGAACATGTGAAGTGATCACATGTACTATGATGGATAATGTATATGTAATTCTTTCGCAAAGATTTTAAGTGTTATTGGTACTTTGTGTTTGTTAATAAACTATATAACGTGGGTAAGTAGTTGTAATATTTCGCTATGATTGGGTAACCAGCAGCTATTTCTAGAATGACTGTCATGTGACAATCAAAACTCTGTACGGAGTTTTGACGTCATTTTGTCTTATTGGGTCGATGTTTAAGCTGAAATCCATACTTGTTAGCAAACAAAGGTTGTTTGGTTGTTAACAAGGAAGGTTGGAATCAGCAGAGACAGCAAAAGTTATGAATCGAGGTTTTAATGCGATTGTTTAAGGTATACGGGAAGGTTATTTTTTCCCACAGTTTGCTCTAGAGTGTTTTTATGTGACAGCCAATAAACCGTTTATAAAGACTACAGTTAATTATCGAGGTTTTAATGCGATTGTTTAAGGTATACGGGAAGGTTATTTTTTCCCACAGTCTGCTCTAGAGTGTTTTTATGTGACAGCCAATAAACCGTTTATAAAGACTACAGTTAATTATAGGTTGGAGGCTCACTACCATGTACAAACTATCACAAACGGGCATATATATATTTATGTGGGGAAAATGTATATGTGGATTATAAGCCAGTTTTCTCTGTGCGTGTTCTGAGTATAAATCTTTATGAGGTAATTCCGCTGAATTTACTGATAAACGCCATTTTTATATGAGTAATATGTAATATTCTCCCGAGATTTTACTGTTGGGTGCACACGGATGTACAGGAATACAATGATTTTCATTTTCCAACGGTTCTGTACAGGGGGTCAAACGCTAGATAGTATGTGGATAAACAATAAGGATGAGATAAACTGTTTCCGGCAAACTGTTTTCAAGTGGATGCCGCATCGTCACCGAAGGATACGCAAAGTTTGAAAATGGCGCGAGATAGTTGTCCATGCCCTTTTTAGAACGCTCGGTGTTGTTGTTATTGTCTCTGACTTCATTCGGAAGTCTAACCCAAATATAAGAGTATTTCACAATAATGAAGTTAATATGTATTTCAAATATAGTACTTATCTGTTTTCCAAAGCAACCAGGCTGATAAAGTGGTGATGCGCTCCGAATATATCCGTTTGTACAGAAGTGTAAGGTTTAACTTCAGTCTTCGTAACCAAAATAGAGCAACACTTTGTTGTTGACAACGTTCTCTATAGGCGAGTGAAGATGAATATCCTAATAAGCCTTTGGAAAATGATTATTAGGAATCTTCTAACACAAGCCTATCTGATTTGCATAGGTAACAGTGAATGAATGTGTAACACTGGAATTGAGGCCGAACACACATTCAACAAACAGCCAGCTTCGTAGCCGGTAGACTGAACGATTTTTTCGATACAGTCTATTGTCCTTTTCGTTTTTGTCACCTATAAGCCTACTTGTTCAGGAAAACTGAAGGAGTCCGAATACCCTATTCCTAGATCCCAAATGGAAGTGACGGGTATTAGACAACAATAATTACTAACGTTCGATTTCTTCGCTGAAGACCTGAGCAGCTATGCTTTGCAATACGACTTCAGTGATACAAGGTCCTGTCGTATATTTTGGAGACAGGAAGCGATATTGATGGGCTGGCGTGTTTTGATATTGTCAGCAAACAAAAGGGACTCGCCATGTTTATTAATATCACATTCGTCACTTATATACATGAGAAAAAGCAACCGTCCCAGAACGCTTCTTTGAACCACCTCACTGGTCAGTGATCTTCCTGCTGGGTAGTGCTCTTCTATTTTTATTGTCTGATTGCAGCCTCCAAAGTGTGACAAAAGCCAGTGCGCAAAAAGTGCTTATGAAGCACACGATCAAAAACCTTTTGCATGTTTGAGTCTAAGATATCTACCGCATTTCCTGGGTCGGCGGATAGTGATATATAGTTTGAGAAGTCTAATTGACGTCACATGCAAGAGTGCTTATTAAAGAAGTTGTACCGCGAAGGATTTTTAGGGTTTTGTGATCTTACGAACTCGACAACTTGCACTGTTATTATGCTTCCAAACATTCCTGAAAACATTGACGTGTGGTTGATAGGACAATAGTTATTAACGTAGCGTAGCATACTAACTGACTTTTTCCACTGGAGAGTTGAAGTGCTGGCTGAAACTAACAGTTTGAAGAAATTAAGTGGCTTGATAGCCACCGGTCGGATATCAGCAATATGGTTTAGTGGTGTTGATGGAAACTTCCGACATCAATCAGAACAATACTAAGAACTTTGGTTGTTTTCGATGGAGCATAAACAAGTAATACGAAGTTTCCCATGCTAAACGAAACATCAAAATGAAAGTTGTCTTGTTTCTTCTCATTCTCACTGGCATCCGTGTGACTCATTCCTGGAAGTCTGAGTCTTCTTTCTTGTCTTGCAGTGAAAGTCGACTTTTGTCCATTTTTGGTGCACTGAACATTACAACATAGGTACTTTTTAACATACATGCCTTCAAAATTTGTTTTGTGATAAGGGGTTCTGTTATATTGGACGGGATCTATGTTCTGTTCCATGCAAGAGCTAAGTTAACTCAGCTTTTGGATTAGTTAGACCCCTAATTTTGAAAGGTTTAAAAGAGAACTCAACAAAACACCTAGGATATATGTGCCCAAATTCTGCGGCTGCCGTGACCTCGGAAAATAGTTAGAGTACGCTACAAGATGTGTTACTCAGTGAGCGCCACTTCTGTCGCCTTGTCCAAAATGCGTCGCATATTCCACCTTGTCTGATTGAATTTACTTGCATAGGTGCTTGTCAGGAAAGGGTTGCAGTGATGATAGAGATGGATGAACTGAAATCGCTCGAACAGCCGTTCGGAGTGCTTTGTATCGATAGAGAAAATCACAGCACAAGTTGCTCTAACACTGAGATGTAGACTTTCTGAATCAAACCCTTATTTTGTTTCAACCTCCTGTTAAACATGTTTAATCATGAAGCCGTTCCCAATCAAGTTCATCCAAGTTAGCATGCTGGACTTAATCTCGTGGTTTGGCTCCTAACGCACCCAAATTTGTCAACATTCTGGTTTAGCCCATGAAGAAAAAAATATGAACGACTCTGTAATATATACTTCAAACTGCATTAATTATGTACCCATACCCCACTTGCCGTCTGTCACATACCTGGAAATTACTTTGACTAATAACATGGCATGAGGACCTCATGTACGTTCACCAGAGTTCGGAGGTTTTTCGTCTATGCTTGGCACACAACATTTCTCTCCATTTCATACCACATTAGTAACAGTTCTGTTAAGGCTTGTTTACCTCTCGACTAGACGTATTGCTCACCTGATGGTCTCCATGATTTCTTGTCAAAGGACCTCACACTTTTGCCAGATCCTTCAAACATACCTGATTGCTGTAGGGTCCTCTGAAAGCATTTAGGTAGTTCTATTGTTCCTCACCGTTTCATGATATGCAAACCATTCTCAAC
This sequence comes from Paragonimus skrjabini miyazakii, assembly GCA_014338405.1. NCBI lineage: Eukaryota > Metazoa > Platyhelminthes > Trematoda > Plagiorchiida > Troglotrematidae > Paragonimus > Paragonimus skrjabini miyazakii. The sequence continues at coordinate 72,132 of JTDE01002018.1, forward strand.
CAAGTTCCAGTCAAATGTGCCCCAACCCTTGCAATTGGATCCCTTTACTTGTGTTCCCACATTCTTCTCCAGATGGTCGGTCTCACTGATTATTCGTTATTCCTTATTTAGCCGGCTTTCTACACAAATCCAACGTTCTCCTTCTTGAATTGAACTGAATCGCTCGATAGTTTACACAACGAATTTATGCACCAGCACGCCAAGGTGATACCGATAAACTCGTCTATAGTTGTGTGGTTATAACTAATCGTGTCCGGTTCTCCTTTATTTTGTTCAGCAATGCTAGCGGATTGAAAATAGCACGACAAAAAGAAAGTCAAACAATCTCCATCAATAATCTCCAAACAGTTGATTTCCTTGATATCCTCCCACAGCAAATTAGGAGACTACAAATAAAGCTGTCCTGGTACAATATCATATCGTGTCCGTTGTTGGTCATTCTTCACACAATAACAATATACTCCGTAATATCTTGCTTACGTTGGTTTAAAAGAATCTTGGTCTGATGTCAAAGCAAATGTATAGCTGCCACAGTACTTTTCTGTTAATAGCAGCGTTCCGCAAGAATCAATCTTACAAACCCGAAACCACCCGAATTGATGGACCTGATGCAGAGCTTGAACACAGAACCTATCCAGAGCGGATATATAAGATAATTGATGGATTACAATCTAGTACTGTCGAAACCTGAGGGTGATCTGTGGGAATTATTGCTCAGTTGAAACTATCTAAGGTTTGGAAGAATGAACTGCGTTCATGTGATGGTTGTACTTTCGAATTGGTCGAATATTCTAGAGAAACAAAGTGCAACAACAATCGCCTGAGGAACAAGACCCATTTGGACACTGGCGAGAAATTCTGCTGGCGGTCGAATATTGGTTTAAAATCTGTATGATTTGTGGGCTATGTGAGGTATTCCAGAAATACCAATGAAATAATCATACTGGATCAATAAACATTTGGCTTTGACAGGAGAGATTACGACAACGACCAAAGGTAGATTAAATTGGTCTGGTTAATGGTTCAATGTATCCGCTTGTATTTACTACCTGTACCACTTGCCTAATAGCGGTCAACAACAATAGCCGATATTCTATCCCTGTGCTGGCCGTTGGAGAACCTACTCAAATGTTGACAGCGGAGCTCAATTTCTGCGTGACAGTGGTTTATGGTACATTAATTTCGCACCGTAGGGTCAAGTGCTACACGATGAAATCATGAAAATCTGAACACTGGTGGTCTGAGTTGCACTAAACCGTCTCAGTGTATTTTGTAAACAATGTCTCTTTGTATAGACAGACAATAGTATACACAATTGCCAGTGAATGACAGATGTTCCACCTTATGACTGGTCAAATCGGTGCAACATCCTGCGAGTTTGTCTTAAGCAACTCGGTTGCATATATCTGACACCTTCAAACAACTTGTTTCAATCACCGCCTTATACGAACAAAGTTCGCGTAACAGCTAATCACCGTTTTTAATAAGTTTACGCCCACCGATCACAATTCCGCTTGCAGCAATTCAAATTACAAGATGAGTAGAGACATCAGTACTTCTATCCCGAACTATCAGTGTCATTAGTGCGGCAGCGACTTAAAATGTTCCTTCGGAAATCGATGAAGGAATCTGTTTCCTAACATTTACTTCCTGACTGACTTCCGTAGAAAAATGGCCAAATGGGAGCAGCCATCATTTTAACACTCTCATAGAGTCTACCGGCGACTAGGTTCTCCTCGCATCAGTATATCTAGATGATTTACTATTGTTCTGATTCATACATTCCTTCCTACAGTCATTGCTCGCTAATTCGAAGGACGGTATGCAAATGCGACTGCTTTAGTCAAAGACTAACTGAGTCATCTGCGCTTGGGCATCATGTAGGGGAGACTTGCTATCGTATTTTTGTTTAATGTGTCTGCGTCAGAATGTTTAACCAAACGAACCATCCGGTATCTAATCTCGAATAGATCTATCTGCAATCTTTTTGTATCCTGGTGATCGAACTGAAATCATTATTAGTTTTATACACACATAAAGTAAGGTTCAACTTCCAAACGTATAGTTTCCAACAAGTGGACGGGGTTGCAATGGGCAATACGTTGGGTCCACCTTTAGCTGATTTCTTCATGGCCAAAGTAGAATCTCCACTACGCGAAAGCCTGACAAAACCAGTGTTGTACAGATGCTACGTAAATGATATTCTAGCTACCTTTGAGACCTCAAATAAATCCAATGCGTTATTCTCGAAGTTGAACCAATCACACCCGAACTTAAAACTGACGAGAGATAGCGAAGCGAATGACTGTCTTCCGTACCTGGGTATTCTAATCACTCGAAAACCAGATGGCACAGTGGGGAAATCCGTCTACAGGAAACCTACCCGGACTGGACAGTACATGCATTCCGAAAGCTTCTTTCCGGCGCAGAACAACAGAAGTCTAGTCAGGACGCTTTTCCACAGAGCATGGAGGACTTGCACTGAAGACAATTTAAAAATAGAATCAGGCTTACTGACAGACATTCTGCAGATCAACGGGTAACACTTGCGATTTATTACAAAGTACAGAAAAGCCGTCATCCCAACTGTGGAAGCGACGACTGTACCGAATAAGACAGTGTATTTAGAAGTCCCGTTTCTAGGGGACAGCTGGTCAACAGTGACGAGGAAGCGTCCAACAGCTGCTGTATCCAGGACTTACGTCACTGTGAAACTGTGTATAGTCCAGCGAACGAGAGCTTTACCAGTCGCTCCGGTTACGAACAAACAGCCTACCTCTGTCACATCTTACTGTTTATACAAATATGCGTACAGTTGCAGTATGAGCTATATAGGGAGGACAATCCGACAACTAGCTGTTCGTACTGAGCAGCATGTTCCCAAGTGACTGGAAACTCAGTTAGAAACACTAAGTGCTTGTACAGATTCCGACGGACGGCACACCGCATCATCGGTTGCAAGGTACATAATACAAACAGGACACAGAGTCAAAGTTCTC
>JTDE01002018.1:75230-89660 GCA_014338405.1 Paragonimus skrjabini miyazakii
CAACGAACCAGAACTCTACCAGTCGCCCCGGTTACGAACAAACGGTGTACGTCTGTCACATCTCACTGTCTATGCAAATACTTGTGTAGCTGCAATATAAGCTACATGGGGAGGACAAACCGATAACTAGCAGTTCGTATCAAGGATCATGTACCCAAATGGCTGGAGAGGCAGTTAGAAACGCCAGGAGCCTGTATAGATGCCGATAGATGGCACCTCGCGTTTTCCGTTGCAAAGCACATAATAAAAACAGGACGCCGAGTCAAAGTTCCTAACGCGTTCTCGATGATCTTTCGGAACAACCGGAAACGCATACTCCAGTTTGCTGAGGCTTTAGCCATTACGCGTCATAATCCCCCCTGTGTGTTCAAAAACAATTTGTGTTGACACTGCGGCTACCCTGGTAGTCAGCATTTCCACAATTTTGATTTTTCATTTTTGGTGTCTGTTCGTGTAATCCCTTAAGCCATGACTTCCGCTCTGTGGAATTTTGACTCGTTTAAAATTAGTTACATGTCCATGTGTGATCAGAATGTACGAAATGTTACTCCGGAGAACATCACATGAATTGCGTCTTCTCATTGTTTTATTCAAATAATATATCCTACAAAATGGACATCCTCGACACTTTCACAAAGATTGTTTGGTCACAGTGTCCGTCGACTGGGGTGAAATATACGTTTCAGCCATTTTATAATTATCTGAGGTAGTGGTTTGCATGCGCTAGATTTTACTCGTAATACACTCTTGATTTGAGAAACAGTTGAACGTAGCATGATGAACCCGGTCGGTGTCATTTGGGCAAACTGGATTTGCATGATATGGCCATCATATGTTTGTCGTGTTTTAGACTTGATGATCCGAATTTCGGCTGGCTTGGTTTGTCGTTCTGCAACTTTCTAAATTTCTAATCACTTAACCGGATTGATATAATCTTGGGAGTGTAATCAAATTTGTTTAGGATAACAATCCTAGCAACTTTGTCTAACGATCTGTAAAGTAGTTTTCCACACATTCACGAAGTTTTCAGGAAATCAACATTACTATCCTAATGTACAAAATATCGGCAGTGAGTGAAACAACCACTGATCAAGTCAGAATTAAATTGTTATGGATAACCGTAGATCAGAAATAGAGTGTAGGCCATATTCGTACTGGCCCTTTGTAATTCACGCGTTCTGTAACCGGAACAAATTGACCTTGGCACAGTATTGATCCAATGCGCCGAGTGTTCCAAACTTGTTCCACTTTTGAATAAGTAATAATTATGAGCTTCACGTATGACCACACACAAAGTTGATGTCAGGTTGGATCACAAACACAACTGGTCCTTATGTAAAACACGTAGGGGCTTCGATCTTTCTGTCATCCATCATGTTCATCCACGACTTAATGTGGAGGCCGTAAATGATATTTATTCAACTATCTTATCCCTCAATACCTCGCGATGTGGTGAAACGGATTTATGTTAATTAGACTAGTTGTCAAACAACAGAATCACTAAGAAATAATCCGGGATCTCGTCACTTGGGCTGGTGTACTTCTGTATCTACCGAACCGGTAGTGTGGATACGGTGAACATGCGCGATTGTACGCCTTTGTGAACCAGAATGAACCGGTATGCCAGTGAGCATAGGCTACAACTGAATCGCTGATCTTTTTCTGTAAGCATTGTCTGAGCTGAATAATGTGAGTTTTCAAAACACATAGTACTTGGAAGTACGAATCACGGTAGGTGTAATGCAGAATTAGAAGTCATCTTGAAAGCTTAATGACCCCTGCCGTCATCATTGTGATGAACGACCGAGGCACTAATCGACAATGAAAAGGACTGGTAAGATTATATGGATTTAACGTTAAAAAATGAAACTATAGAGATGTTGACGGATTTTTTTCCTCGAAAATTCGCATCGGCTGTGCCGTAAAGATAACAAACGAGATTGGTTCAGCCTATTACTTTAAAAACCGCACAGTATGACTAGTCTGTTTCTACGGAACACTACTCACCACTGCGGTATTCCAGACTGACATACTTAACTCTGGAAGATTCCACTCTTCCTGGATCACACAACAGTCGTCTTATTGTGCGCCCAAATTACAAACTGAGTTAATGTACAACCATCCCAACTACATTCTATGTTCTGGTTGATTCATCGTGTTCACATGTTACTACCAAGTGGTTTCCAATTCCTCTAAATCATGAAAACACCGAGTACACCCCGGTGACTATTGCGCCCATACTAATGCCAGGATATTCTTGGCTGCATGGGGACTTTTCCGGGGTTTCCGGACTGTGGTTCATGTTATAGCCCATGGTATTTACTTATGCAAGTGGAAATAAGACTCCGCCATGATCCAACGTTCTGCAACAAGGTAGCCACTCCTTCTGCATTGACAGACTGTGAACGTTCTGTTACATATGCAGTGCCGAACCTGTTGTTTCTAAACATGGATACGAAGCCGAGCTCCGTTCAATGTTGCTACTTCTGTCATGCTACCGTCAGGATCAAGCTTTTTATCAATACATCTGGACACATACTATCAGCTGTCACAACCGCCCTTTGACATGAAGGCTTATTCAAAGCGCACGAATAGCTCAATCAGCAAAATGCTCAGATAAGTACTGGCACTCCTTACACGACGTCCTCTGTGGATTCCTTATACTGGATGGTGACGTGAGATACGTCGCTTACTGTGAACCATATGTGACCTTAATCTGAATCGGTACTAAGTGAGCACTGAATTATACGTTTGGTAGGTTGAGTTTGGCATTGTTGGATACTTTTGTGTGAGCGATTCACTATATCTCTTATAGTGAGAGGTCACATTTAGTCTCGAGCATGATGCCTCTCGAAACACCCCAAATCGATAACTGCTTGGGGACTGGTCTTCGCGTTAACAGAAGTGGCTGTTGTAAAATTTGAGACGCAATATCGGTTATGGGACATTGTTTACATAACATTTTGTTCTGTTCGAGATTGTGAGTTCGTACCTCCATTGTGGACCGTCCATAGTCTTGATTTAACTAATGAGGGACACATGCTCATTTAAGGAAGAAACTAAAACCATACCCCACGGCAGCAATTGTCGTATAATTAAAGGCACTTCTAGAATTCTACGGAGCACCAGGTGAAACCATTACATGCAGTAGAGTGTAGTCTACAGTACGGAAGTTGTAGGATAACGTGATCGTTGAGTACTCATCATCTAGAAGTGAATTCTTGGATAAATGGCGATTCCCTTGTCTCAATGCGCTGAAGATCTTCAAGAAAAGTTATCAGCTACAAACTGTGTGCAAGCAACTAGTCGTCGATAAGCAAGAGTGTTTTATCCGAATGATGTCAAAGAGCGACAATGGGGCAGAGGATGGAGTAGTCTGAGATATTAATCGATTTAAAACAAGCACAATGACTCGTGGCTGTATTATGGGCGAATAAGTGAGGTACGACTCCAGTAGTTATGCAGAGGGTAAAAATCTCGGGCGAGACGTTCAGGGCTGAATCGGAAGTAGAATCAATAGTTCGTTAATTAGAGTTTACTATTGGAATTTGTAACCCAGCAACCTGTCCGTGCATAGAGGTATAGCTGAGCTGGTATGTTCACAAGCGTCTAGGGCAGAAAAATTGCTACCAAAACGTTTGTGGTGTGAATAGCGCAATTTTTCGAGATGCGAGTGGAGTAATCGATTTTCCCCTATGTCCTGGTCAACAGAGTAGCTTTAGATGGTGTCGAGTTGACACCGCACATGTATGGTAGTCTGAAACTTCAGTTACAGGTGTAAGATGTCCGTTTCTGATTTGCTGGTTCACAACTAATTTTTGTCCAGTCAGATATATTAGCGGAAGATTAGGCCCATATGTATACACCAGTGACCAATCACCGCATATACTCAGGAATGGTCAATTAGAACTGATGTGAGTAGCCCTTACATCGAAATAAGTAACACCTTGAATATGAAGGAACTTGTAGGTAGCCACTCAGTTCATTTTGTACTGTCTTCCATTTTATGATGTTACAGCTGAGCTATTGACAGAATTGGAATCCGTTTGAGCGCTATCTATTTGTTTGTAACCGGCTAAAGAAGGGCGAGGGAGGTTCACTCTCAAGAAGTGCGTACAAGTCGAAATAAGCATAACAGTATCTGCACCTTAGGAGCTGTACACAAATGGCGCGTACGGACGTAGCATCGTCCTTAAGTTTGTTTACGGAAGTTGAAGAATTTTGACCGAAGACTATTTGGAACATGGGGTGCGGTTACTATGCAAGAAACTAGTGACAAATAGAAAACAGACAAGTTTCATCCACAAATATTCCGCTCACGATCCACGCAGGTTGCTCTTATCACCGCTCTTGGCAAACCTGTCTACCCCACGCCCATTTTTGAAAGTGGTTATGTTTCAGTTCTAGCCAAACGTCTTTTGAACTCGGTGGCCAGTTTTGCAGCCAATGTCAGAACAAAACATACATAGAGACAATAAGCTATGTATATCTGAGGACTGTCTACGGATATATGCTGCAATCCGAAGCAAAGTAGCTGATACACATGGTTAGAGCTATATCAATGGCAGGAAGACTCCCAAGCAGTGTGTACAAAACATCCTAGCAGAGCGACTGTTTCCTGAATCGTAGTAGAATCTTAAACAACACCAGTGGAAAGATGTTACTTTGCATTTCAGGAAGTACGGTCAAGAATATCCCGTAATAACCAAGAATTCGGGCCTTCTGCATAATAAAATTTATACTTCGTTTTTATTATTCCTTCGTATGAATTCCATACAAATCCTCAAAGATTTGGTTTTTCGAAAATATGCAGAGGATATCGTACTTGGGATCCAACATTGGGATGTTCTCTCTTACATAGACCTGCAAAATGACCCCGCCGAAGTGACTAGCTAGTCAAACACGTTTCTTATTACTAAGTACGTACTAATGCGTGCTAACGTGAAATTACGATACATTTTTTCTTTCTCGCAGTAACTCGGTACCAGAAGTTTTCAATACTTGTCCTTACCTTAATTATACGTATCCTTCTAGGTTCCAGCTTGTGAAATCTCCGGATTGAGACAATTTCATCTTCAGTTTGACGTGGTCACATCGTGTTACTAGTTGTATCAAAACAAGGATAGTTACTTGCTTCTCACGCATGAAGTCATTTTCAAACCCCGTGACACTTTCATGTTTTGTAATTGCATGCGTATTTTCCTTTCGATTCCATCCTCTACTAGTCATTATTACATCCGAAGGATTTCGAGTAGTTCTATATCTTTCTCAATTTAAGTCATTAATTTGAGAGGTGACAGGTATGCCACCTAGATTTCATCGGCGAGCAAGTTTGCACGGTTAATGCGCACACAGGTAGGCTGAAAAACACAAGGATTGATTGACCCTTATCGAGTGACAGGACGCGGTCCTGCCAGTTGCAATGCGTTAGCCAAACTGGCTTACCCAGACCCATCTACTCGAGACATCTTAGGTTGGCATCGAGAAATCGTACACTGGAGAAGGTATAGTTTTATGTGGCACTGGACTAATTATAGCGGTATTCGTTATTATATACCTTTTGACTCGTTATTGTTCCTAGTTTCTACGTGTATATTTGCGTACTCCTGTATACAGCTAACTTGTTATCGCTTTCTTGATCATTCCGATGACTTACGAAGCAATTGGCGGCAGATTAAAATTATGTAAAGATCGAATATTAGTCACTCGAATTGCATGAAGCGATTTCTTAACTTGGCTTAACCTAACTTGAAGTGATGCAACCGATACACTATGTAATATACCTTTTCTCCCTTGTACCACCAACTCACTCAGCATCACTCGACGAACGTCGTTTCATTTGAATGGATTTTGTTGACCATATCTTGCTTCATATTTTGACATTTGTGACCATTTCGACATCGGGAATATCAACTATGTGGCCTCAGACTGAAATCCTTCGTTAGCATACATCTTGCCACATCTTGCTACACTATACTGGCCCCAGAACAGACACGTGACCGAGTGGCTCAGACGTAACCGGATTGATTATATTTTGCTACCTGCTCCATTATAGACTATGCTTATTAAGTTCGGAAAGGCAACCCACAAAATGCGGCTGAAGTATCATTCGTACACTTTAGTTCACTGGTTATAAGCTTGTTTGAATGAAGAAATCTGAAAGCGGAAAAGCTATAGATCGCGATAGTCATTCAGGCGGTCATTTTGATCAGTTTGCCATCCAGAAGGTACAGGATAAGCATGCTCCCAATAGCTTCTTGAGTGAAATTTAGAGTATAACTTCACGTTGAAAGCATTTTGACCCGGTAAACGCAATTCTTTCTCGGTCAGGCTACTCGGAGCAGGGAAAACGGTGATTGGTTGTACAATAGTTTGCGTGTATGCCAACTTCCGATTGGTCAACAACTCACCACTGAAGGAAACAGTATAATAGGTAATCTGTGTTCTACTTTCATTCCAAACATTTTCATTAAATTGTTTCCACGACAACGATGACCATTGTCCCATCTGTTTTTTCGCTTCTGATCATACTGAATCAAGTTCTCATTGCGTGCTTGGGGCACAAGTTGTGTAAGTCATGCCACTTATGAGTTATCCGACTCATTTTTCAATAAACTAACAGAGAAATGATTATGCGAGCAAACCTATCAGCAGACGTAAATGTTTTCATAATTTTTGTTTCGGATGATGTTTCCACTACCGTTCGAAGTGCTGCACCCGGGTCTGATTTTAAATCGCTTTTCGAGGTGAGTGGATTGGATACTTGCCTGACCAAAATGCTTTTGAGCAGTCCGTTAGCATGTTCACAATAAATGAGTTAGTTCGAGCAGGTTCGTGTTGTTTCTAACGGTTCTTATCAACGAAAGGTGAAATGTAACCTAATATCGTGTCCACTATCAATTCGCATACAATTTTGTGGAGTTCTCTCACTATATCTTTCCTTCGCTGAGCTAGTTTATCTACAGTGTGAAAAGTGTATGATTGGGTTGCACTGGATTAAACCAAATTTGACTTTTCTATTCGCAGGCGCTAAGGTCCGCCTTCAGTAACTCGGATAAGAACGGTGGGTCAACAAAAGTGCACGTCAAGGAGAAATGGGCATCTGTTATCTTTTATGCATACTGATATGCTCGCGCGAATCCTTCCTTCAAACCTTTTCAACTACTGTGGTCCATAAGTTCGCAGATAAACAAGCACATGACAGGATGTCATGTAACAGTTGAACCGGAACGTGCTATCCAGAAATGCTGTAAGTTTAAATACGTTTACACGTTCACAAATTTATCTTTTAACTTTCACGAACCAACAACGTAAGTGATAGTTAATTTAAACTCTCCAATAAACCGGAATATCTCATATGCTAACGTAGGATTTGATATAGTTTTATTTGCGGTTGGTCACGTTGATTAACTCATGTTCACATCTCTGCATGGTATGGTTTTCGCGGTTAATAATTTTCACTTCACTGATAACACGGAATGCGTTAGACGAATATTGTGTCACATAACTTAAGCATCATTTATGGAATGATATACTGTCTATTACTCGGCTGCATAGTGCGTTTGAATTATCATTTGGCAGCGCAAATTACGTTCAATACGAATCAGTTGTTCATTCCATCGTCATCAATCACGTGATGACCACATTTATTATAGATGAGCCCTCGTTGGAAGACGCAAATTATATCAACCGTGAGTGATTGGATTACAATGCAAATGTTATCATGAAGATTTTCATGAAGTCATCAATGTCACAAATCCAATGGGCTGAGGTGAATGTACAAATCAGTTGGAAGCTGATTAACTAAGTTTAGCTATAAGTAAATGCAACTAAGATTACAAGTGAAACGAGGGAAATATGTGCATGAGGGGGTCAGTAGCATGCTTTATAGTTAACAAACAAGTAACGCACAAATTGAGTATTCAAAGACTTGACAGTACAAACATCACCATATTATCTACAAAACTTCTCATCAAACATGCTGCGTTTTAGAACTCATCCTTACCACGTCAGATGCTGAAAGCGTATGTGATGAAGTAAGTTGAAGACAGAACGATTTGACGTCAAAAATTATGCTGTGAATCAGATGGGAAATTTAAATTTCACTGCGTTTATTTTCTCCGCCAAACAATGGGGTTGTTCTGAGGAAGCATTTTCTGTTAGTTTCATGTTGGCCGGACATATGGGTTCTGTCTACATATTGTTGGAAATATACAGCCGAAGATGCTAACCAATATTGTAGGATGCAAATTTTGCACAGTTTCCATGAAACCCAAGGTTTCCTATGATGGCCGCTGTCGTTGATTCATTAACCGTTGTGCATTAGCCAGCCGAGTTGAAGCGCAAAGCAATAATAACCTCACTGAGGCTGATTTGAAATAATGTTCATTCGACGCTATCAATCGCACATAAAAGCACAACCACTAGCTATGAGCACAGTAACGTGTGTGTGCGTGCAAATGCTTTGGCAAATCTGCCAGACAAGTAGCGTGAACAGAGAATCAATAATGAATATGAAACCATTAGTGTGAAAAATCAATTATTCGTGTTTTATCGCTTCTCATATCGTAACACAATGAATTTTCCTTTCATTGCACTGGCACATACATGATTGTGTTAGTATCGTTTGATGATAGCCTGAGAATAGTGAGAATTGTAGGTGGGTTCTATTCACTACATCACTATTTACAAAGTTCATTTCGTGTAGTATATCGACTAATGATGAGAAGATACTGACGGGTCCCAGTTTGCATTGTGAATGTCGATAGTTTCATTGAGTGAACGACTGGTTAAACGCATACTTAACAGAAACCTAAGTTATGTCAAGTTATCTATTTCATGAAGAAATGGCATGCTCATACGATCCTCTCGTCGACAACACTACTGTTGATATCTCAGTCCTTCCTGATTTCATCAGGTTTGTCTTTAAATCAACAATGAAATTTGACAAAGTTCAAAATGCTCGCTTCTCGTTTTAGATTGAACACTATCGTGACCTACCAATACTGGCATGCTTTCTTGAGGATACCAGTTTTGTGCAGCCCGATCAACTGGAAATTCGAGAGTATCGTATCATATTCTTAGGATCCATCCAACTGAATAAGAGCAAAAGGTGGATGTATCTTCGCGAGCTAATTGACCGCCTGACGAGGGACGGACAAGTTTGCTCATACAACGCGTACTGGATTGTCTAGTACTGAAAGTTATACTTTCAATATATCTAACTCAAAGTTTATTGTTGTAACATTTGCCCCATGTTTACACTTTGCTTAGACTGCACAAAAGCTTGTATTTACATTGACCTCTCTACAATTTTGTTACTTATCAATCTGTTTGCCAATCCACTCAATCCGTTGTTTTCCGGGTATGATTATTTCGAATGTTTCATTGTTTATGGAAGCGCTTTCGTCAATCCAGTGTCAAGGTGGATCCTACTAACATAACACTCGTAGTCCTGTTACAAATGTCCGAGCATCAATATCAAAAACATCACGACCTTCAGCTACACCAGTTGGTGATTACAAGATAGTGAGACGTTTTTCCATGAATGCTGAGCTCGTGGTTCATTTTGAATGGTAGTCTACTTGCTGTTGACAAATATAAATATAGAACTCAAGGGGAAAGGGGTAACTGATGACCATCGGCACAATAATAATGGTCTGGATTGGACTGGAGACAAACGGCTGATAAGGATCACGTTTTAGAAAGACCAACAACGCAAAAGATGACGAGGAGGTGGTGAGGGATTGAGAGGATTGATACAAAGGCTGCAAGAATCGTATACAGTAATCGGTCACGGTAGGAGAGTATTAGATTGAAATCACCCGCAAAGAATTGCATCTGTCGCATTTGCAATGACATTTCAGCCAGCCCCTCACGGAAACAAGCACCAGACGAGAGTTTCAGTTATGTTGGAGTGCGTTAAAACTGTATCTTGCGGAAGTGAAACGCCAGCCACCCATTTATGGGGCAGTCGTGGAGAACACCGCACCATTGGCCTCATAGTGCACGTGACTGTATGGAGGTGCTGAGGTACGTGGTTGAGACTGATTTTCATGATTGTCTATATTGAGCGTAACGATCAAAATGTGGGCTGATGTTGAAATGACAAATTTACTGCTAGGCAACTGGATAGTGACAAGTCTATTCAAAATACCCATTACCAGAGGAGTCTGGTATATCCGGGATGCATTTAAATAAAGGCTATTTACATCCAAGCATACAACTGGTAAGCATAGTTACCTCTCAGGGTATTTAATGCTATACCACTTTGAAATGCAATTCCAGCTCGAGTTAAAGATTAGAAATTCGGTATTTTAAACTTCCGACTTGTTGCACTTAATTTCAGATCTGAATGCCGACAGGCAAATGGATTTCATTCAATTCCTTGAAAAAAGTACCGGCCACACAATTGGGTGCCTTTGTGAGGAATTTACTCGCGAAGACGTTCACCCATTCCCTGATGTTGATGGATGTTCACGGCGTGAAGATGGGAAACAAATAATGTGGGTGACTTCGATGGCAGAGTGCTGATGAAATGGTGAGATGGGTTCAACCGAATAGCCTTGAGATGTAATAGAACAAAAGGTAGCAAATGGAATGTCCAAGGAGAGGAAGCTGGTAGGTGATAACTGGAAAGCGTGGTGTGAGAAATGTTTGGTGGGTTCATACACGTAGATCTCAGATATTCGAGACAATGAATGGCAGACGAAGTTTTACTCCGTGCTGTGTTGGAAATACGAATGTGTATAATCCGAACGCTTGGACGGGGTAAGAACTGACGGAATTTGTGCGAGATGAATGTTGCGATGTGCATTAATGATCACAGCGTTCCCGACTCACGTCAATGCCCGGGTGAATTAACCGGACATTACAAATCTGTCACAACGAGACTGGACCTTGACACTGAGTGATAAAAGTCGCCTGTTCCGTAGTTGACCGCGCACAACTGCACCCTATATTCCAAAAAGATAAACCACGCATCCGATTTTCAGTGCTGCGGTTTTGTTTCACCCATGAGTTCCTTCTTACTTGGATTCTCTCGATATCATGGTAACCACCGTTGGAGAGGAAAACTGTGGGTAGGTGAATTGACGAATCTGACCAGCGTTGCGCATCTCATACCAGAAAAGTGTTACACCCAATGCATATCAATGATGAAGTGCACGACCTCCCATGTGTGTCATGCAGCTGAAACAGATCAAAATGGTACTTTTCATCCTGCACTCACAGTTACGATTATCACATTATGATTGCAGTACGTTTACATTCATTGCTAATCGACAGGGTAGGGTTCTTCATATCTCTGATTGGTTCCTTGTAGCCACAATGTTGAACAATCATCGGGCCCATGAAACTCGACTGTATCGATTGCCAGAACAGATTAGCAACCGGTCGACTAGTTAAACCTGACAAATTGTACCTCGAATCAGTCAGTGCTAGTTAACTATACTTCGACTGGCATTATGTGCACAGAAGACACTGATACAATGAATCTTCTTGTCATAGGATTCACTGCACTGTTAGCGCGCGAATGGCCAAAACTATGTGGCTGGTTCCTTCAGATGGTGTTAATGTGTGCAGTTTGTATAAAATTTTCTGATTTCACGTTATCCACTATTGCCACTAAATTGATGTGATAACATCTCGTGACACGTCTTCGATTTGTTTTCACCAAATGGGCAGATAAATAAAACATCTGGTTATGCGATTGCGGAACCAAGGGAATCAAGTAAACGCAATTGGCACTGATTCTGTTTAGAGGACGAGTGACCGTAATATGCTAATCTTACCACCACTCTTCATTAGTGACACAAGAGCACGGATTGTGACACTGAAGTAGGCGCGGGAAAAATACAAGGAGAAACACCAGAGTGCAGCGTGGCGTATTTCTCGGTATGTAGAGAGGCTGAACATCGTCGTTGGTGGCAGATGAGTAGATTTGTTTGTTGTCATGTTGAAACACACAAGGCATGTTTTGGATTCCTGAATAAATAACTATTGAACCGCCCGCGTTCTTGGCTTACAAAAATTGGCTTCATAATTAGGATTGGTGGATGAAGATCTATTGGCCGCAGCCGTTTGAGGATAGGGACGTCCAGATACTCCTGATAAACTTCACGGCAGTTTGCGGACTTCTGGCCAATCCTTTGTCGAAATCAAACAATTGATGAAGGCCGGACACTTGACTCTGAAATTACCGGTGAGCTTCGTCGCCACAACGGATGAGACCGATGTAGGAATCTGAGCTGTACTGAATCAGGAAGGCAGTAGTGTGAAATATGTAAGCTTAGTACCAACTCGTGCACAGAAAAACCACTCAACGACAAAGGAGAAGTGTTCAGCACTCGTGTGGGATTTGGATAAATGGAGGCTGCACTAGCTTAACGAACGTTTCCACCTGGAGACCGTTGGAGTAGACTAAATCGGCAAAGGCGTTTCGAGGAAAGATAGCCCGCTAGTTATTACGACTACAGGAGTACAACTTCACAATTCGCTGTGTATGTGGGCAAAAGAAATGTGCCTACAAATTGCACTTCCAAACGCAACATATGCAGAAGGTTCAAAAGGACATGATTTTAATTAAGAGTACAGACCTTGAAAGTTGTAAACAGCACACCGTGAGGACAAGACGATCTGGGTAGTGATTGACCAACCGTCAGACAACCATCAGACAACCGTCAGCAGACGAGGGTAAAGCCCAACTAAAAGTGAATAGAATGAATTGGTTGAACTTGCGGTTGACTAGAGTCAGAATTTCAACACCTCAACCGTGGGAAAGAATAAACCTTTTTAGAATAAAACTGTGTAGAGAACAAGCTCGTTTTCAGTGATTCATCACATTTATATCACACTTTTTACAAGGGAATCATGAAGGGGGTAAGCAGGGAACTGGTGGTTAATGAGGTCAGTGAATTCAGTGTCACACTGCATCAAGCACCCAATTGAATAATGGTTCTTCACAAGCTAATAGAGTGGGAGGATGGTAAGGCATATCGAAAGTCTGAACGAAACGTTTCTGGACGCACAGGGATGGGTTATACAGGGGAATTCCAATAGCTTCTGCTGTGGACAGAATCCCATGCCTCACCGCTATCAACTGGGTGGTCTTAACTCGTTAGGTTGGGCGAAATACATCTGTCACATTAACAGAATGATCAGTATACACCACGTGCTATTGTATGACACTATTGACAGATTTCGTTATTCAACTGTGGAGCCAAACTGGGTGGTGTTCCCCGACCCGTTCAGATAGGCGTCTGGTCGTGCGGTCAAGATAACTGGTTTCACAGGAACATGTGACTGAGCATACACAGAACGAGGCCGCAGAAACAGGCACTTTATCTTTAAGGCGTCGGCATAGAACTAGACTGAACTTAAAGTGGAAACGTAATTTGGTGGCATAAAATGTTGCACCAATTGTATTTGTGAGCCTACGTGTGATAGTTTCGGCTAATGTATCATCCTCTAAAAGTGTGTGTGTACGGATTTTCTTTCTACTAGGTGCAGCTGGTCTATTTCACCCCGCGGTTGCATGGCTCTTTCTATGAATCTTTCCGGGTATCCACTTTGCACGAATATCGCATATATGAACGCCCATTAGTCAGGAATTGTGTCGTCTGTGTAAATTCTTATGGCTCCGCCCATCACACAGTTAATTAGGTTTCTTTTTAAGGCGAGCGGTACGAAACTATTGAAGTGAATATACTGATCATTTCAAGTAACTTTTTGGTGTATCGCGAGCCATCATTGCGGCGACATAAATGTACATACAAAGAGCTCAATTGGTTATTCATTTCGGTCTCCAACGAAAATTTCAAATTTCGGTGTGCGGTGTCATTCGGATTTACACTGTCATCGAGGATACAGAGAATGTTGTCAACGTACCTTTTGTAAAAACTGCATTGCCCAGTTATTAGTTTTCCAATTTCGCTATAAAAATATCGGCAAACAGTGTTCCCAACGGTGATCCCAATGCGACACCGTCTTCTTGTCGATAAATTCCTCCATTGAACTAAAATTGTACGTTGTAGGTGCACAGATAAAGTAATTGCTTGAGGTCGACCGATGGTATCTGAATATCCATAACTGTGCTCGATATAATCACATAGATAATCTATCGTCTTCTATATTGGAACGTTGGTAAACAAGGACACGACGTCAAGAGAAAATATTGATTGTCCCGTTAAATTGGTATCTTTAATTGCATTCACAAAATCAAAGGAATCGCGGACGCTGTGCGTTGAAAGTTTCCGCCTGAGGGGATTACGTATTTGTGACAACCACTTAGCCAGTGATTGGTATGGCGAGTTCCACAAGTCTAAAATTGGTCTGAGTAGTACACCAACTTTATGAATTTTAAGTAACCCGTACAGATTGGAAATCATGGTTCCGATTGGACGAATTCTTACAAATGTAGCTAAATCAATC
>JTDE01002018.1:93423-107607 GCA_014338405.1 Paragonimus skrjabini miyazakii
ATATATATATATATATATATATATATATATATGCAGCCCACATCGTGCGCACCATGCAAGCCGGCTGCTTCTACTCTGGTTGTCCGTCACATTTAGTATGATTAAAATATGTTTGGACCTGTTGTGAGGGTTTACTTTGGATGAGTTTCCCAAGTACTTTCCTTGTCGTAGATTTAAGTTGATCAACTTTTCATCTTTATTCGCTATTATTGTTATCTCTTTCTTAAATCTTATTCATTGCTTTTATTTTATTTACAAAGTTAGTCTTATCATCTGAAAGTATAGGTTATAGGAATCAAACCCACATTGGTCTTACACTTCACCCTTGTTTCACGTCATTTCAATGGGAAGATAAATATGTGTGTATCGGGGATAACTGTGAACTTGTTGTGTTCCGATGGCACTGATAGCTTGAACTCCTCAGCTTTTGTCTGGTAGCCCTCATACTAACTCATGGGAGTGAAGAACCTCTTCTCATTATCGTCGCAACACTGGGCGCCCTCAGAAGCTCACTGGTGCAAGGAACTGGACAATTTCTGGCTGAAGCCGTTCCGTCCTGGAAACTGAACTAAACTGAGTTTTGACTCACTTTAAACATTGTCCAATGGCAAGGACGACCAAGATCATGGGATACAATGTGAGATGGAGCAGTTATCATTCGTTGGCTGGCTCGACTCTGGCGTATGAAGGGCCTGGCCCTCTCTCCGAACTCGCCACGCCCTGACATGTGCTCTAACTGAATATCCACGCATCCAGACTGGGGAAAACGTTTAATGTTGTAGGTTTTGCTCGCATTTCGGTACCTTAGATGAAAATCGCTGAGTCAACCAGCCACAAAATTAGTGATGGATTAAAATATGGAAGGCAGGTTAATGATTTTGTCAGTAAAAGTTAGATGGGACAACGTGTGTGTGGTACTGAAGATGTGATGTAGACAGTAGCAGATACGGTAGGTTCGTATGAAAATCAGTTAATCAATTAATGGTATTCATGGCGGGACAAATAATGCTCAAATACGAGCACTTCTTTAAAGTGGGAGAACTCTAGCGTGGGGGACGTCCCCATCTTACATTAGCGGCTGTTGGCTGACCCGGATCATTCATTTGTCTACCAGCGTACAGTGTGCGTAGTTCGGGTAGCATGATGCTTTGCGATTCCAAGACCTCGAATTATCTTTTGAACGGTTGTTGAACTCTGATCAGCCCTAACCAGTCAATCAACCTCATGGTGTGCTTCATACCAAAACACGTGCACGAAATACGTAAGTCAACCGATGCGAAATGTCGAACGTTTAATAATAATAAGGGTATATTTCTCCATGCATTTGTGCGAAATACACTCAGGTGGGCGTGATCAATAGGTTTTTACCTTCACATTTTGATAGGTATCGATTCACTATAATGAAATTAACGGTTTGCAGCACTTAAAATAGTATACTCCAATCTTCTGCAACACCACGTCTCAACGCGATAAGCGCTCTACCAGCTGAGCGACGAAGCCACGCTAGGAGTTCGGAAATTTCGCAATAGGAGTCGGTTACCCACCTGTCCCACTGACATATGGAATCCACCACATGATCCAGGGGATAGACTGCCCTGGCAGGATTTCTCGAACAGTTCACGCTGGAATCCACCAACGCCACTGTTGAGCATAGCTGGTAGAGCGTTTGCCGCGTCGAGGCATGATGTTTCTGTCGCTGGTTTGAATCATTAGTAATACCATAGAATGTCATATCAACGATACTTGTACAACAAGATGGATGCAAATAGAATTGAGGCCAACTGTACAACGGAGAAAACAGCTATTATCAATGCCATGAGGTAGCCACACACATAGACATCCAGCGTGGGAACACAACTCACAGAGTATAAAGAATGGTTTAAATGGCTCGATAATGATATTTAATAAAAAGATCGAACTCCACAGCAAACAACCTCACTCTAGAAGATGTCCACAGCTGTTCTAAACACAGAAATGTAATATTCATTCTGGATGTGCAGATCTAAGTTTGCGTTAATTCGCTCAGCAGCACTGATCAGCATGATAGTGGACGCTTTCACACAGGTTAATTCAGCTACCAAGAAATCAGAGGACAGACCAATATATCAGGGTCATTAGGTCCACATTTAAGAATAGCTACGATTTTAAGCTTTACTAGTTTATCACGAAAGGTGTCAGGAAATTCAACAAATTCTGTAAGTGATAATAAGCTTTTGTTCTGTGAGCGCTTGAACACTGATCTCACTACGCAATGGATATCTGAACAATTTGTTTTCGACAAAGACTTCGAATGCAATTAATAATATGAGCAATCGTGATAAACATGGAACAAACGATGAACAAGCACTGTATACAAACAATGAGAATAGAAGGGTTCGCTCATCTTTATGAAGCCTTTATGATATGCACTTGTGGATAAATAAAAAACGATTAGGCGAAGAATGTAGTCCCCAAGGATACATGCATTGATACACAATAGAGAACCACATAAGCTGGCTTTCACAATTGGTTGAAAAAAGCGTTCTTCACATCCACCAACATCTGTTCCTTGATTCTTTTGACAGGGTTCGACTGAGTAGATGCTTTCCTGTACGAGGTGCTACTGTTAGCGCAGCAGTATGAAATTGGTGATGTCATCCTTCAATCCCAGCAAGTAACCTCCTTGCCTCATTTTTAGGTAGTCCACAATTTTCTGTCCAAAACCACCTCCTTCCTCGAGAAAACAATCCAACCAATCAGAGTGAACGGAACTGTCGAGAACAGTCTAGGGGTAACCTTGGCTATGTTTTTAACCTACCCGACCTTTATTCCGCTATGATCATTAGGGGCCTATTGACCTGAAATATTATTTTCGGTAACTGTCTCTCTATTTTTCGATTCGAGAATGGTTGTAAGTCGTTATGTATCATGTGAATAACTTGTAATTTCCTCCTCGACATACGATTTTGGAGCGGAACAAAACTGATTTTTGCACCCGTCATTTGGTTCGTTTTGGGAACAATTACAGGAACAGTCAAGTCTTTTTCAGGACCGGGAGGAGAATCCGATTTCTGTCAAACGCATTACTATACCATTTTCCACATTGGTTTTTCTTTTAGGCATAATATTGTATCTTTCGTGTAAAAGTCTTTTGTTTTATGGCAGCAGAATTTCCCCATTGTTTTATCAGGCTGTGGAAGTGATTTATGATTGGTCTAGTGGAGTCATGTTTCGCGGCCATTTAGATTCGAACTGCACGTATTGGCTGCTGTGATAAGGCTATGTCCGAGAGAGCACGTGAGTTGTAAAAGCTATCATGTTGTCTTATCGCGGCACAGAGTCCAGCCTATGGGGGACAGAGAACACGAACCAATGAATGTCGTCAATCATCTTGTGATCTATAAGATGGGTGCAATCAAGTAGCTTCACAAACAGGTTTTAGTGTCACAATCAACCATGGGTGACAAACGCGAATAGAGCCGCATAAGTCTCGATACGCGCAGACGCACGAAAACAGAGTTTACGAATGAAGTATCAACAACTACTATCAGCCGATATTTGAATGGACGGTTCATCACTGTGAAAAGCTGTGCCAAATTCTCGTCAGCATGGACACTATTGAGAACGGGGCGGTACGACGGGATTTTGTTTGTCGATTTTTGGAGTGCTATGCGAGCTTTGAGACTGTTTTCTGGATTGATGAGACGAACTTCAACTTGTTTTGCACAAGGTCGATGCGACCTTCTTTGAAGGGAACGAAAGCGTGCATTTCTGTCACCAACAGCAAAGGCCGAAACTCACATTTGATCGAAGCAATGACAGAAAGTTCTATTACAACCTATACGATGCGAAGAGGTGCATTCAACTGTACTGACGGCAGACAGTGGTCTCATGCTCTAATGGATAAAATGAAGATCGACACAGCTATGTGAACAATAGTGGTAATTTGTGAAAATGCCCCTTGCGTACTGCTCTAGAAAACGTCCTTTCCAAAAATGTTTATCAAGGCGGACAACTACTGCGATTAACGCCATATTCACTCATGCTGAATCCTAATGAGAACGTCTGGAGCATAGTGAAGGCGAGAAAGAAGCAGCAATTAGTTGCGGATCAACTATGATGCGTTGATAGGTGGTGATCCTGATCAAATACTGAGCCAGCAGAAATGGCGCATGCGTATTCTGGAACAAGTAGTCCATTCTGCTATGAAGGACATCACAAGGGAACAATGTGCCGCCACAGTGAGCGATTGTGTGTGGAGGCGATGGCGGACAAAGTGTGATGAAAATCTACTCGATTCACTGCTTATCCAAACCCTGACAGAATAGGAGCTCTAACAAGAGACCAATCCAAACATCGCGTTGAAGATACTGCATCAGGATTGGACAACCCGTCACAGTGTTACGCCTTCTGTCATTCGCTTAATTCTTTGTTCTGTATTGCATCAATTAACGTTCAGTTTGTGACTTTGTATGTGTCCATATGATCAGCCAATGAGTGACTATGATTTCTTTAATACTGTTGTACATCCATAAATTCGGCTTCTTGTCTCACGAATATGAACTTGTTACTGTAACTAGTGGGAGGTCTTCTGTTTATTACTTTCATGGGGGAGGTTTTAATTCGAGCACGATTTCTAGGGCTATTGGAAGTCCCTAATTCCGAGTATTACAAAAAGACACAGGAATACTGCCGTAAATGTCGAGTCTATCTGTGAATGACGAAAGCCCTATTCAGGGCTATACATAAATGATTGAATTTCTCATTTATGCATACAAACGGTTTTGTTGGATGTAAGATGCGAATATTTTGACTAACTTCGTCGTCACTTGATTGAGGGATAAACGTTTGCATAACCTGAAGCAGATGTGCAAAATTGCGAGGTGATATTTTTCATAATAGCTGGCAGTATGTTCCCGTCCTGTCCAAAGTTCTAATGGGTAGAAGTAATAATAACCGGCGACTGAGTAGTAGTCATATTGGATGGACGTAGCCGGACAACATATTTCGTTCGAACACCATCATATACGTTGGAATCAGTCACAGTGTGTCTGTACAATTCAGGGAATAAGCTCGAACACTCCGGTATTCTCGACGTACATTGATCAATTTTTAGTTTGGAGCGTTCTTCCGTGATTAACCACGTATAAATACAAACGCACAAGCATAAGATCGAGATATTATGTATGTATTATGAATTTTCCTCTTCGGGTATTATCCAGCTGATAGCATTGCTTTACTACCATCACTCAGCTATGTGGAAATGCAAGTCTAATCAATGCGCTCGAAATGCACTATATTCCAGCTGAACACCATTTCCTTTAGGTCAGTCTACCAATAAAATGTTCATAGATAACCTATCGGGCCGTCCCGTCTTTAATCTGCGCTATTTGTAACATTCTGAAGTCGTGCTCACGTTCGGTTCAGTTCACCACAGAATGCCCCCTGAGGAAACTCAGTATGGTACATTGTTCAGGGCAGTATATCAGAATCATAGTTTTACCCCGGACACAGGGCTAATAGTAAATCCGTAAACGTGAAACCGCAAGGCCCAGTACGTAATCACTCCTCGGGACTACCAACAGCATGGCTGTTATCCCCAAATTTTTCATAAGCGTTGCAAATGCAGACCTCAGTCCCAACACCGGTAACTTCAATGTCAGCTGTACTTTCTTCATCAGCTGACCGATAACGCCTGATTGACTGCGACTGATCATTGAAACCGATAATTCCTCAGTAGTTCGTACAAGAAATTCACAATGTCCCAGAACAGTCCGAATAAGCTGAAGAAGAGTTGATTATGGAGTCAAAGTTTGTCCTTTCAGTTGTCGATCGAAGGCGACGAGCCACGTGGACTGTAACGACCGCGATATTGACGACACTGGTGCTAGCCCACAAAACAATACACATCTGAGTTCCATTCTTAAAACCCCCAGTTGTATCCGCTCGTAAAAAATACCGACGTCGGAACCATGAGCCTAACGTTTTGTATGAATGAATATGGGCATACCTGAGTGGTGCTCAACTTTTGGTAGAAAACTCCTCGCCATCCGAGCAATTCTTACATTATTCGCCGACTTTTAAGACTACACTCGAACGATGGTGGTGGTTGAGATTTCTCGCATCAGAACTCCTCCTGGTGTGAGTGACAAACAGTATGTCGTCAGCATTCACATTTCTCTGTATGTTGTTTACCAGCAATACAAACAAATATCTGTTCGGGACTGACGGCACCTTTATCTCCAGAAGTTACATTCCATAATGTTCCGCCGGCAAAAGTCTCGTGCGCACCTGTGGAACATCAGTATAAATGGTAGATTTTGGCTGGATTAGTTAGCATGGGCCATTATCCCGAAATATTTCAATTATGTAACACAAAGAACTGGGATGCATTTGTAACAAGCCAGAAAGATGCTTAAGTGAACAACAAAACAGAGAGAGATATAGAGCACAGATAGGTTGACACCGGTAAAATGTACGTGGCAGCCACTTCAGCAATGCACTCGCAGAAGCAAACGTCCACCCCACGCCATGCTTTCCAAAGAAAAAAATATTTCCTACTGATATCATCGTTGCTAAACATCTTATGCGAGATTAAGATCCGCAAGATTATCGTAATCAACGGACCTGGGTTGCACAGTCTTTCACGCCATTGCTTTCTCACCTGTGGATTCAAAGCTGCACTACCCAATGAAGTCATTGTAAACGTCCAGCAATTGCGTGCCCAAAAACAAACATTCCGGAATGTTCACAGAACAAAAATTAATCAAATTTTCCTCAATCAGGAATGTAGATTTGCAATGCAATTCTGGAAAATACAAAGGCAAAGTGAAAAGAAAAAAGCGGAGACGACTTGGAGATCAAACAGAGCAAAGTCAATCAGGGCTGTGTGCGCTCATCAATCGGATCACGGGTTCATAGTGCAGGGGATTGATGAGCAACTGCCATCTCGAATCTGCCTCAAGATTTAGCTGTGTATCGATGAAGTAGCAAATTGTGACACCGATCGCAGACACGTACCGGCTTGGCAGCGCTTGGAAGCGCCATTGTTTGGGTGGAGCAGAAGTGACAGAATATGAGACCGCAATTGCGACAATGGTGCTGCTCATGGGGAGTTGAGAAAACGAAATAGAAAAAAAAATTGTGACTACTGCTTCGGAAATGAGTAGCGTGGAAAAATCATTTACATGGTACAATGGATTAACAACAAAATCTACAGGCATTACGCACAAAATGCAGACGAAAGACGTGAATTCGAAAACAGTCAAATATACCATGGGTCGCAATGTTGTCTAGAGTCACCTGCATCCTACATATTGTCAAAACCATCAAATAAAGAGTGCGATCATCCGGAAGCCATCATTTATGAAAGCCTCACACCTTGACAGTTGGCGTGATTGTGTAAAAGTGTGATCAGAACGAGAACTAGATCCACGTAAAATTAGGACTTCAACTAGAAACAACCATTTCTCTCCAGAATATAGCAACAAGGGAATGCGTTAGACTTTTCATAGGTTAGTCCAAGGTGACTAATTGGGCATCCGTCAACCAACGGTTCCGCGGTACAAATACACTCGCACAAACGCATCAAGTCGATAAAAATGCTGCCAACGTACAAAGTAGACGGTATTTACCACCACGCCCTGTTAATGACCTCACGGCTCAGGCTGACGGTGAAAAGCGAATACAGACATGAAATCCATCAACAAACTTATAACGAACGAATCAAAGAATACAACTTACACAAGTTGCCAACAGGTCGTATCACGTCTCCAACCTATATTTCGTTCCCCGTTCACCTGATGCTCGTTGGATCATTTAGTAATCCAAGTCGACAGATTCAAACTCTTCATAAATCCCACATATACTTCATTGCTTTCAGGTCTGGTATACATCACATACAAAGAATTGTCTGAAGTCCGATAGTCTTTTCGAAAACACTCAAAACAGAATCGTCCAACAAAGATGTATCATATAAACTTTTCCTGAGTGCTGACGACTGGCAACAGGTGGTCTCACAAACTCTGATGACGCCCCTCACTGGCTGCGTTTCCAGACACCAGCAGGAGTTCACTTTTCCGGCTTGTCCCCACGCAAGCAAGTAGTTTCCACTACTACACACAACCAGCTGCGTGGCAGACACTTTCTCGTTTTCTCACCCCATTTCTCAAGAGAAACCGTGATCCACCTGTCCAAATCAATAGACTCTACTGTTCATCACGCTAAACGTAACCTAGTATTGCCAACTCGTGTTGATTTTATGTAGTTCAGCTCGCGGAATAAGCATGCGATAAAGAAGGCCACCTGCATACAAACGATTTGATTCTGGTTAGGATGGGTTTTATATTTAAACGTCAGTGTGCTTATTCTGAAGGATGGGTGACAAACAAATTGTAATTTTACGACCAAGACGTGGGGACCACAAAACGAGTGATTATACACTGTACATGAGTCAGACGCTGAAGTGACGTGATAAAAATACATACAACTGTCAATCCTCCGAACAATCATGGAATTCAACGAAGACGTATTGCGAAAACATAAAATTGGACATCCGTATCGACGTAACCGTTTCAACTTTGCGTAACGACTAAGGTTTACTATCTGCGTCAGCAAATGCGAACGGTTTGAAATATACAGTGGGAGCAGTAAAGAAATGAGGACATCCACCGCATTACCACGACGGAGCAACTGAGGCTTCAAATCCAGAAACTTATTCTGAGAGGGATGAGTAACCGCATAACGGACAGATGAACCGATATGCTAGTGTTCACACAATAAACAACGCACAAACCACTGACATCAATGATCACACCCCATAACCCAAAGGAACATTATGAAGTGTTCACAACTGTTTGCTCCACTGACCCACCCAATCGTTCCATTATGCGGAAACGATTGTACCAGAACGTTGATGTCAAACTCCGTGCATCCAGTTAGACACCTTCGTCGGTTTAGCTCAACAACCTTAATGGTAGACAAAATTGCGATAGCAGATTCTTGAAGTCACAACAGGTGGTGGTTATTGGACCAGTAACAACTGTGGTCAGTGTTGATCTTACTAGAGCTTAAAACATCCGGTGTTCAACCGAATGAAAGCCACTTACACAGCACTGCTTTCCGATATAATATAGTATCATCAAGTAGATTTTGAAAAACGTCAAGTAAAATGAAATAAACATGAAGAACAAAAAGTGAATTTTCATGCTTCTTATTGTGACGTTTGGCAAAAGGACAGTGACTCACTCGACGACGACTAACACTGAAAGCAACGTGACATTGTGAACAATTTGGTACAAGCGAATCCGCAGTCCACTGCGCTTCCTGCAGAGCACTGTGAGATTCACGAAGGTTATCCGCTTCCAGTTTGCTAGAGCTCACAACAGCAGCCATTTCCGAAAGGCTGCTCTCCTGTTCTTGGCATAGGTTACGCCAGTGTTCGACCTCTTCCTGAAGTTGACTGACACGCTGAACGTGTAACACAAAAATAGGTGCACGGGTTATTAGTCACTTCGTGGAGTGGCTAGCTTCGGACAGAGAATTACCGATGATACAGCTGAAACT
The DNA here is from genome assembly GCA_014338405.1 of Paragonimus skrjabini miyazakii. Classification (NCBI taxonomy): domain Eukaryota; kingdom Metazoa; phylum Platyhelminthes; class Trematoda; order Plagiorchiida; family Troglotrematidae; genus Paragonimus; species Paragonimus skrjabini miyazakii. Next base: position 102,967 of record JTDE01002018.1, read on the forward strand.
GGTCAACAGTAATAATGTTAATCATGATAACGGTAATGCAAAACGAAAGTCCGTTCGCGTCGGTTTCCATTTCAGAAATTGGCGTAAATAATAGATAGTATGGAGACACATAAACAAAGGCTACCTGGCATGTCTTGTGCAACATGAGACACTACAAATTGTCTGTCTGCGCATTGTTCTGATAATCAAACTTCATTCAGTAGTCAAATGTTTCATCTGTTAACGTCAGTGATCACAACCGCATCGTTTCCATTTACATGAAGCCAGTGAAAGTACGGTTGGTGGCATCCAATTGAGAACAGCTTGTCACAGTAAGCAAAACTAAGGAACTTCTGCGCCTAACAATGAAAACAAGTGGTTTGCGAGGCATCACTTGAGGTTCCACTCGTACATCACATAACCAGCATAAACCCGAAGAAACAAGACGAGCAGGCGTGGCAAGTGGGCATTTGTGTCCAGTCACACAACACAAGTTAACCAGTTGCTAGACTCATATGGAAGGGGGAAAGACATCAATGGTGAGATCTGAACTAGTGAGAAAACGATTGCTGGTTGATAACAACGAAGACAAGGTCATACGTTACATAGTTAACCTAAGCCTAATGCATTTGCCACCTGTTTGCCGACGGTGTACTATGAATACAAATAATCAGAGACGGTCAGCGTATTCGCAGCTACATTCGCCGGAATGCGCTTCAATTCATAACCCTACAGTTGATGCCCAGTGAACCGAAGCATGTCCAGATCATATTCCTCTAAACCGCCCAATTCGGGGCTAACTCCTCGGAAGAACTAAAATCGATATCACAACAAAAAACTTGGATAACATCTCGATATCACAGATCCTAACAACCAGTATTACGCTTACCTGCTTTCACTTGACCGTACAGCAGACGCTTCGGAACACGGTCGTCCCTCACTGCAAAAACGTGTCTAAGATAAGTAAGCCGATTGAACGTCAGCACGGTTTCAGTCCGGTGCGTGTCCGCTCGACGAAACACCTAAATGTTCGGAACCATGTCCAACCACCGAATACCCGATGTCCGAAAGCAGTGCTGGCCTACATCACACGAGCTCGAAACTCTCGATCTAAGGACAGATTTTTCGACATATTGCTACCCAAGTAGCAGGTCTGCGCAAACAGCAACAATGTCTACATTGATGCTGATTACAGGTGCAGGTACAGCACCAGTGCTCAGAGGAAGCCAGGAGAGAAAGTGTTCCACTGTGGTGAAAAGCTATTCAATTCAATGCTCGTCCACATACTGACACAATATAAGATCTAACAAGGAACTAATCCAAACATCGCGTTAAAGATACCACATCAGGAATGGACGAAAATCCTCAATGCCACACTTCCCGTCAGCTGTCAAGTTCTTTGTTCTCTACTGCACCAATCGCCTTACAGTTTGACTTTGTAGGTGACAAGATGATCAGCCAATGACAGACAGTGACGTGCTGAAACATTGTAGTACACCTACAAACGCAGCTTCCTACAACCAGTACGAGATCTTCTTCTTAATGCTTGCATAGAGAGTTTTAATTCGAATACGATTTCGGGGGCTATTTTAAGTCTCCAGTTCCGAGTAGTACACTCATCTAAGTTGATATCCAAAGAGGATTTGGATGCCACAGTCCCGAAATCCGTGGCCATTTGCTGTAAACAACGGCACGCGTATCGGTAATGTACATAACCGGAAGAGGCGTTGAAACATCGGATATTCAACAAGTGGCCATCTGTGTGGTATTCAAGTATCACATCGTTCTCAGAGTTATGAGCAGCACTTGCTGTCCAACGTAGCTTGCCATCAGCGATTCTATTCAGCCGACGGTGAACTGTCCTGTATGAGCAAAGTCACTGATGCGGGCTGTGTGCTTGACTTGCAGGTGTTCGGCTGACTTCAGATGAGTTGACTCGTTCCCTTGTTAATCACGTACCAACTACATCCAACTACATTGAATTCAATATACAATTGATCGGATAGCACGATTAAGTTGGTTATATTGTTAACAAACATTCACATGACTCATTAAACATAAGCTTTCATTCACAGCTGCAGACCGGTAATCACAGGTGCATTTGAGAAGTTCAGCGGAGTAGCTGAGGGAACACGTGCAAGTGTGCGCACAACTGTTTATTTTTAGAAACCAGCTAACATTTATAAAGAGTTCAGACATCGATAACTATAACTAGTGTAAACAGAACGGTTCGAGAGCAGGGACAGGATCAAGCGAAAAGTGCGGATAGTCACAGGCGAATAACAGAAGCCCACACCAGGGTTGTAGTCAGTCACACTTTAACAGGCGGCTCATGAACACTTTCGACGGCTCTGTTAAGCCTAGTCAAACGTGAACAATTTGTCAACATAGCGAAAGCAGAGAAAGGACGACGAGCAATACTTCCTTAGGAAGTTACTAGTTCAACATGTGACCACACGTTCCAATTGTGCGTCTTTGTAAACGACAAAATACTTAGGTGCAATCAATTCCACAACACTGTGCTTAGAATGCTGAGTGAAGTGTAGACAAATCCGACCTCAGAATCCAACACAAATTGAATCGGTTACTACAACACTATTACCAACGTCTGTTCGGACCTGGTAGCGACAGTCTGTAAGATGTACCAAGTCTAGTTCAGCAAATGTTATTGGCATACAGCCATCTATGAAAAAGTAGTGATGCTCAGAACAGGTCAGGGACAGTTGAAGATTTAGTGTGCTTTAAGTCTTTAGTTGAGAACATATTGAGAACAACGGGTAATCCTGTTTCACAGATGATCTTCTAAATGAGACCAGAATCAGAAGTGGAAGGTCACAAATAGATATAACTACCAAATGTCTACAAGTTGGTTTCAAACTGAGAATTACTGAGTTGTGTCGAGCATATTCAAAACAACATTCCCTATATAAACAATCAAAGAAGACCAGCATGCTACAGTGAAATATCAAAGAGTGTAGCCTACGCTGAGATTCACATACCTAACCGATAAACTATATGCTCCCCTTCCAGCCCAGCAATCTCTTACTACAGGCACGATGCTTGATGAGACGAACCACTGTCTTTCGTGTTGCACCCGCAGGACACCCGGAAACATGTGGAAAAAACAGACGAGGGTGAGCGAACATTGGTCAATGAGACTGAGCACATCACTGACGAAATCCAGTCGACTTATAAACTAAAGAGCAAGAAAGTCGAGTTAATCGATTACTCAACGTACGTGGTCAACATGTGACCACACAAATCCAGCCGGTCTGCTTGTCGTGATGTTACATAACACAAGCCCAAGTTCACTCGCAATCCGCGAGAGTAGGTTGATCAGACAACACTGCTCGTAAGATAATTGCTGCTAGAAACCATCTGCTTATCCCGAATAGTTAACAGTGGCCCATTCGTTTACTGTTTGCAACTTCAGTATATATACAGTGTTTAATTTTGATATATCGCCGATGAAAAACGCCATCGAAATATCAACATCCCACAACTTGTGTGGACAAAATATTCGACAACATCCATCAACTGTTTCAAAATGAAGGTGAAGTACGTAAACAGGCGCATGCGTATTGGTGTGCAATATCAAATCAGTCGGGACTGAGCTGATTGCATACGGGAAGTATGAATTCTAAACAGACAGAACCGTGAGAAAATAGTACTTTTGTCGGATTTCAATCGTTATCGAAACACGTCTGCGTCCCCATGGGGACAACCCAACGAACAGTTAAAATTCGCTGAAATCAACAAGCACGCACCGCTTTGCAAGTGTTTAACTCGGTGACAGTGGGTTGCAATTGCTCCACTTCGGTTGTGCGTTCTTTCAGTTGTGACTGCAAAGTGCACAATAATTCCTGTTGTACCTTCGAATCATCTTGCTGTAGTGAGCAACGTGTTTGTAAATCGGACACCTGCAGACGTAGCTGTTCCAGCACTCGATCTAGGGATGCCTTTTCCGCGTCCACTGAGGCCAGTCTGACAGTTCAGGGGAAAACAGGAATCAAATGAAAATGTACAAGAATTTGCTACATAGAGAACGGTGTTCAAAAACAAAGCTTTGGACACTTAAAAACGAAACGAACGTTCACATGTGAGAAATCAACTAACATGGTGTGATCACATATGTGTAAGCATAATCGACAGCAGATGAATAACCTCGATTGCGATACGATCATTGAAAGGAAAAGGAGTTAACAGACAAAAGGAGAAGGTAGGAGTGGAACTTTTTTTCAAAAATCCCCACTATCTGGAAATACAGTTAAACCATGCAAGCAAATGACCTAGTTGCGAACGAGAATATGAGGATATAGACGGAGAGCCACCTTGTGAAATTCACTGATTCGTGCTCCACATACAGATCATGGAAACGTCAGAAAGATTAACACCACTGAATATGATTGGTTGTCATAGTGTAGTGGACTGTCGGGGAGGAAGTGCGAGCATTCCAACTCTCGGCAGAATACTGCAACACAGGGGGAGGTGCGTTCAAAAACCCACAGTGAGCGGATGGAGGACGGCGTGGGCGACCGGATGAGTCATCGCTCAACCGGATCGGACCAACGGGCGAGACGTGGCAGCCGAAATAGGATGGATGACCAAATTGAAGGCGTGATTATTCCAACACTCTCAGGAATATCTTGACACGGCTGTAGA
>JTDE01002019.1:10589-46805 GCA_014338405.1 Paragonimus skrjabini miyazakii
CTGTTAATGTACCGCTGGCTGTGTATATAAATATTTCATTTTCATGATGGCTTTCATTGCTCCGTGTTTTTAGTACAGTTACAATTGGTTTCCACGATAAACGAACAACGGTGGGGCGTATTTTCGTGCAGTGGAGTGACGGCGGGTTGTAGTGGGATCAAGGTGGGGTGGCGGTGAGGTAATGGTGGGTTGGCGGTGGGGTAATGGTGGGTTGGCGGTGGGGTCATGGTGGGGTGAGCGACTATTTGGTGGGTTAGGGGTGGGGCAGCGGTGGTGCCGGTGGTGGGGTGGGATGTTTCGTACTCACTGCCACCCCACTTATAAAACGGTGGGGTGACGGAGTGATCTGGGTGCAGACCCCGCCGTCACCCCACCGTGAGCACCACCGCCACCCCACTGGATGGTGGGGTGCCCCACCACCAACCCACCGCCACCCCACCACGTGTGTTAGTAGGGTGGTACTGAGTTCGTATCAGGCCTCCTATTGCAATCGTACACAGAATCGTGCGTACAGAACGGATAAGCGGGAAAACATGGTTGCAGTCGGGATCCTTAGAGAAGCAGCACGATTTCTGGTCACTACAATGGTTATTCTAGTGAATGTGGCCTACAGTAATAGAGGTGGTGCGGATTCATTATACAGCTACGAATAAAGCTGCGATACCTTCTCCAACAGACTAACTTTGATGTTAGCGGTTTGTAGTGAGTTTGCATTCAATAGGTAATGTGAACTAGTGCGGTTGTACTGGCAAGGCAACTCTCACGTTGCGGGGAGTTTAGGATTTTGGGGACGTCGAAGGTGATCTCACTGCATACTGTATGGTCGTTTATTTCCATTTCGACGATATCTTCAGAACGCCGCAATATAAAGCACTCTCAGGTTATGGGATGGCATATTTCATCTCTATAATTTCAACGAGCGTATTGATAATATTTCAAAAAGTGGACTAACGCCACTAATGAGTTGTTTTCGCAAGAATGATATAACTTTTTCATCACCAAACTAACACTTTTGACACCTATTCGAAGTATTTTAATCTTTTCGTTAACACTGCTTACCTTTACTTTACGAACTGTCGATACTTTATCTGAAATTTTGATTTAATTATTTACAAAAATACTTGAAACAAGGATTCATGTCAAAATGACCGTTTTCCTTTGGAACGACCTTCAAGCCCAATCCCTGCGAAAACCATGCTTGCGGGGAATTTCTTTCCGTCAAGGTGCCAGAACATAAGAAAATTATCCATACCCAAGTTGTAGAAGATAACAGCAAACCCCGATATTGAATCCATCAAATATACACGTCCGGAGGCTAACGGCTCATGTGAATATGAACAAATGCAACAGTCGCGTAATGGCGGAGCGATCAAGCGCAAATGAAACATGAACAAAGAGTCAGCAATGAGAAGTAAGGAAGAAAAATGTCTCGAGGACGAGTTACTACAAGTGAACGATATCAACATTTAGTAATACATTAAGATTAGTGTTCGTGAGTGAATGGATCCGTCGTGTGCGGGACTTGAATGGTTGTGTCAGTCTTCGCATGGATGGCTCGCAATCACTGTCAAACAGATTTCTAACGTGATAAGAAGAAGGATAAACGACAGAGGAATACATGAAGACAGAGGACGTGATCACCGGCTTTCTGTAGAACTCATAAAAGTCGTCGGAATTTCTTCCGCATTTAACGAAGATAGCGCTCCCACTCCATCGACTTGAGGAGGGCGACAAAAGTTTGTATGGTTCGCTGAATGCCACGCAACATTCATACTTTGGAAGGTGTACCCAGTCCCATTCGCTTTCTAGCATTTCCAGACTTCTCGCAATCAGCCGGTCCCCTTATGCAAAACATTGACACCAGTTACGTGGCTGTTGTCGCTGCACTCTCGCAGAACAAGTGTTAACGAGGATTTCGTGAATGTCTACGCAACCCTTCAGCTCGACAAGCGGGAAAGGCGTTGTTACACTACGCCCCGTGACACGTTAGTTTTAGTGTATCTTCCTGACTACTCTGGCCCTCATTCGCACAGAAGGCCATTTCAAAGTTGTAGCCAGTCGTCAGGCGTTGCAATGGCTTCCTAACTTCCCAGGATTGCAGGGTGTGGTGGCACGTTAGCTGGAATATCTTCAGGATTACGACTTCGAAGGCAGCCGTCGCCCTGGCAGCCGTCGCACGCATGCTGGTCATTTGTCTCGTTCCATCGTAAAAACCGCCAACGCGGTGTTATCTACATCTTAGGCTGGGGCTACGTAGGCGCACTACCAGCTTACTGGCCACTGTATTTCCAGCATTTTCCGGCAACAGCTTGGCTGAAATCTTAAGCCATCTGGTCGAATGTTAGGGGGGCGAATTCCCCGAAGAACGCTGCCTGTGGTCACAGCAGGCGAATTCGAGAGCTAATGACGGTGTACCGCATTTGTTTGGATAAAACCAGCCTAACACATAGGCCAATCTTCCAAAGTGGCAAAGCTTCAAAGGTTGTCCGAGAGGTACAATTAGAACTTTGTTATACAGGTTAGGGAGAAACCGAAGCAGCTGTCCAGCAGCAGTTTTTGTGGCCAAAACTACATTGCGCTGTTGTTGGCATTTGAGTCGGCTGTGGAATCTGTAAGGGCAGAACCCTCTACTGTGGGTTCCAGAGCTCTGCTTTAAACAGTTACAACCATTGGCCACAACCAATGTATGGGAGTTGATGTAGTGAGACCACTGTCGACGTCGTGGAGAGGAAACAAGTAGACTCTTGTGATTATTGGTCATTTTATCAAGTGGTGTGAAGCCTTTCCGATGCCAGACCAAGAAGTTCCCACCATAACATCATTGTTCGCTAATGAGTGGAGTACTGGTTTTGGTATACCTGTTGTACCGCACACTGAACAAGACGCTGTGTTTGGAAGTCGCTTCCTGGAAGTGGCATGTCATATGCTGCGCACCCACAAAACTCGAACGACTTATCACCCTCAGAGTAAATGCCTAGTCGAACGACCCAAGCGTACTATCATGACAATTTTGCATGTTTTGTCGAGCAGCACCAGTCAGATCTTTGGGCGAAATCCTGCTGTAATGTTTCTTGGCCTATATGGCTACTGTCCATTCGAGCACACGGTATACGCCATCACTGCTAACCGTAGGTCAGGAACTACGTCTGCCAATTGAAGCAATACCACGGCTGATGCCGGTCTTGTCCATATGACTATCACATCATGTCAAGGGGCTTGGCGAACGGTTGAGAGTTGCCCACAAAATTGCTGAAGTCGCAGCACCATCAGAAAAGCCGCTATGACCGCGGAGCATAAGGACCAGTCTATCGCACGGGGGGTCACGTCTGGTTGTACAGATCAAAACCATCATTGGGAAAAGCCCACAGATACCATTCCACATGGCAAGGCCTATTCGTAATTTTACAGGCTTTTCCCCACTGTAGGGTTGTAACGACAGTCCTGTGAAAGGAGAAAACAGTAACCAGACTGAAGACATACACACGACTTTCACAATCGAAAAACAAAGTGGCGCCAACAACACGGTAGCAAGCTGCGTTAAAAACATAACAACTATGTACGAGTCTGCAACTGGCCACCAATCAACGAGAAATAAGGTGATTAAATCAATGGGGTGCGGATGAAGGTGAGAGCGTGTCAAACATTGCCAAGAAAGAAACTTTAATAGATAAGCATTGGCAATTATGAAAAAATGTAATGACGTACCGACGAATTATCCGAAAATGTTTTTTACGCAAACACGCACTAACTTAATGCCTCCCAGTTATACGCAAAGTATGCCAGACACGAAGTAAGAATACGAATAATCCAGGAAGACCGAACGCATATTATACGACATTCACAATAGGTACCAACCAGTAGTAAACGACACCGATAAGCAAAAGCAACTATGGAGGTCAAGTATCCGACCGTCAAACGCGCGAGCAAGCCAGAAGTGTGTGTGGTGCCATTGGCGCGCATAGGTCGACAAGCATAAAAACAAACGTGATCGTATGCAAGAAGCTGATGGCAGACAAAGGTCCTTACGGTTCTATGTACAATGTGAGCTAAGACTTTGGGAAGGATTTTGCACATCGTGCAGCAAGTAGACCGAGGTTATCTCCAGGTCACTACAGTTTGTCAGCTTATTCTGTTATTTTTTTATGCGAAAAACAGTTTCTTGTAACTGGCACCGTCTCAACAAAATGACGCCTGCGCTTCCTTTGACACTCCATCAACAAAAAGTGAGGAGGCAACTCAGGCGAAATTTTGTGGAATAATAAGTGTCATAAAAATTGTTATTCATGGGCGTCAGCATATCTGAGAGCTGCCGGGGGACACCTAAACGCAGATATTTTGGCGTATTATTTAGGCGTTCGGCGTTGGGAAACCTAGTTAACGATGCAACTGCTAATGTTAAGAGGGAGCAGCGCGATTAACTCACATAACTTCTCTATGATTTCGCATAAATTTGCAGTGAGCGCTACGCATGAGCCAACCGATCAGTCTTTGTGTGTTTGCACCGGTAAACGTGCTTCAATCTGATTACAACGTCACTGTCAGTAGCATTGCATCGGCTGTCTTAGAAGGCGGAAAAGCTTATTCCTCATTCGCCAGCATATAATATAGACAGGTCACAGGGTATACGTACCCCACAAAAGCACCCAATATCAGAGGTGGATAAAAAAATTGGGTAATCTAACCCAGATTTTATTAAAAGTTGTTGATGAAATGCGCAACTTACATAACAAGAAAGGGACCCATAATTTTTCACCGTAACATGGTATCTATATCACGATGCTAGTTCCTTGCTCCTTGGTTCGTACTCTCAAAGTTTCCTCAGTCTTACGCTGAAGTGATTCAGAAGTCGTTACGAAAAGACGGTGAGTCTACAAGCAACTTTATTTACTGACCTACCGTATCACAAGTAGGCTGCACTGTAAAAAGGTAAACGCATTAAAGAGACTGAAGTGAAAGAATCCTCAGCACAACCGCATTCTACCAGCCAAAGAGGACGAATGCCAACGGAAACTTCAGTCAACCTGCCGAATTCACACAAGCATCAGACTGGTTGGGCGGTATTCCCTACAGAAATGGATAAAACAATGTTATTCTAGAGTTTGCAGCATACATTAGTGAACATGACCCAGATTTGTTGTACAGCCAAGAGTAAAGCTGCGGTGCCCGAACCGGCACAATAATCTTGGTGTTAGTGTGTTAGAAAAAGTTCAGAATAATAATACTTGGTCACTACTCACTATCGATAATCGTTCGACATTGAAAACAAAGGCACAGCGCGTTGAACCCCGTGTATTGGTATCGACCATGTAAAATAAAGTGTACAGACAAAAACGTCGAACTAGCAGGACACAGAGCTAAATGTGTTTTCAGCCACGAACAGCCATTACAAAATGAATGGCCTGACTAAAACAAAAGCAAGTTAAGAAACAAAAAAACATCAGAAATGTACAACTTAATGCAACTGTCAAAAATATTATTTATTATAGTTGCTGCAAGTGCTTTGTAAAAAATTCACACTCATGTGTTCATGTGAACAGGCACAGCGGTAGTAGTTAAGCCACTCTTACGTCGTAGAAAGTTTAGGACTTTGGGGACATCGTGGGTGATCTTTTAGTGCACAGCGCACCAAGTCGTTTTCCCAGGTACAGATTTACCAGACGCGAAATGTAAAAGGCCGTCAAGAGTAGAGACCGATTATTTAATCGATGAAATACACGAGAGGTCTCTTGTAGCGCTAGAAATGACAGCGACACGTAAGTCATCTAGGTAAGCTAGAGACCGGCTGTCAACGAGCGAGTAAACCGAAAGTGCGTTGTTCGGGTTCGTGCTACACCATCACAAGACATGCAGACAAGCAATCGGACGGTATATATCATGCACATTTTTTGTAATAGCCTAGGTACAATATTCAACTATGAGTTTTGGAACTATTTTACACATCGTACCGCAGGCAGGCCAGTGAAACATCCAGGTCGCTACAACTTCGCTACATCTGCTTAAATCAATCTGTATAGGAACGTTTTTAGTGCGTTTGCTTGTTAAACTCGCGTATGGAAAATAAAGCTAATGTGCACTAATGCAATGACTGCTTTGAGTTTCTGACTGAGAAGAAAGTCTCACATCTGGTCATTTACTTGCACAGTCATACGCATTTGTCTTCTTGCAGTGTTTTTATGTTAACGTACTCTACAAGCAAAATTATGTACGTTTTGCTGTCTCCGTGTTATTCCGGATCGAGGGCTTCGCGTCATTTGTGTATGTCTTCCGTGTGGCTTAACCGGCACAGTTGAACAGGACTCTCACTGGCTGCTTCCTGTCAGACAATAGTATAGGACAAGATGGACAGATTGTGTACAGATTTACTATGATTGTTTTCAAGCACAGTTTCTGTTTTCATCTTGCAGTAGGATACTCACGTACCCGGTGAGTGTAGACAATGTTTCACAAATATTGAACGGTTGTATAGCGTTAACCAAAAAGTATGGAATAAAATGAACAGAAAAACCTAAAATAGCACGGTTGAAAGAATTTGGGCACCGAGCGAATGTTTGTATTTGGAAATAAAAACCGATAATAGCATGTTCAAAGAGAAAGCTAGACATAAGTTTGAACATCATGGTTCTGGACTGCCACAGTGCATACAGTTCGTCAAGTTCCGCCCGCTTGTGTTTGAACAAAAGCCACCTTCTAATCACTTCCGGCGACTGCTGACAAGTTGAAAAGAGGCAGAAAACACGTTATAGGTTTGCAATTGCTTGATTTTGTTACTTTGAAAATAACCAGCTCCTCAATATTGAACTGAATGAATTGAGGAAAGCGTTTGTCACACCGAACAAAGTACTCGAAAAAAAACAATCGCGTGAGAGTTATCAGTTGATATTCATTTGTGACATCTGTTGTAGATCTAGACACAACATAAAGGTTAGGTACAAACAAGAAGCTGAACTGTGATGAAAATAAATGGAACTGACTCACAATAGTTCGTGAAGGTGCGTTGGTTGAGACTTCCACTACACTGAATGAAGGGATCTAATGAATACGATCCGTCGTGCTGTTACGAATGGATTTGAGTCCACTGTGGAGATAATTGTGAGTACAGATAGATCCAGAGATATGTTGAAATGAATAATTGATTCGGTTAGCTTTTAACTCTCTAGAAATCAGCACACAAGCAACACAAAGCAGAGCGAGAACGCATGGCTCGCGAGCTTGAAGAAAAGGCGTACTATTGAGTCATATGGTTTAAACATCGGGTGTACATGTAAAATTGGGAGAAATACAAGTTGCGGCAAACAACGGAAATTATGGAATACAAAATGGTGCACAAAACGCTACATATCCCAGCGTTGCACACTGTGTTATGTGCTTTGAAAATTTCCCTGCTCTTCGTAAATGGATGGAGAATCTTTTGAAAATAATTATAAAGCTTATACAGGTAATGTGTGAAATACTGGCTATTTCTAGACTGTGGCTATACGTAATATACGTAATATGGCTGTGCCCAACGTGAGTGGTTAGCACAGTTGCCTTATAAACATGTGGCCGGAGTTCTAGTTTCGGTCACGGAAAAGTTATGCACAACCGACGGGCTCTAACAAAAGGAGACACGAGTACAGTGATTCGTCTCGAAACGGGCTGAATGAAAAGTTTATGGGAATGCAACACGTCATGTTCAGTTCATGTACTAAATCAAAATCCTCCACTACTCAGCAACAGTATAATTAATTATCCGCGGTTACCACTGGCAGTAATTTGCGAAAACACGGTCACTGCTGAGAAAACCTATCATTTGCGATTCAAGCATTTTGCACGTCGCGTCCACTCTATAGCGAAACACAGCCTCGATTCCAAAGGATGAACAACATGGTGAATCATCCTCCTGTCGCTTAGACCAGTGCTTTCCGGTGGTGGTGAATTAGGAAGATGTAAGCGGTCCATAATGAGAAGTCGGGCATCAGGGGAAGATGAACTAACGCTGAGTAGCTGCATAATTAAGGCGAGGTTTACCAATACAGAAGTGTCTTCATACAAGCATTCTTAAATAGATAGCACGAAGGACACCAACAACGACAGATAGTTACTATGGATTTATAGACCTATCTAGGAAAGACGTTGTGCATAGCACATTTACAAACCGCTTTGCAATTCCAAAGCACAATCCTGCGGCTAAACGTCTAGGTGTTCGGTTTCACATATTACCAAACCTTTTTTAACTTCCCATTAAACAAGATAAGATCAGAGAGGTTTACTATCAGTCACTTGGAATCCTGCACTGCAAATGACAAGGTGTTCCGATGCTTGGTATTGCACACAAGGGTAAGATAGCTCTCAGAGGAGTTTGCACAATTTTCAAAATTGTGCTAACATTCACAGGAGAATGAAATAATTCACAGTTAACTAGTTTGAGATTTACTGCCAAGCACCTTGGTTAATTTTCCCAACCGTCGCGCTTTTTACTGATTGAAATTGATCGGCTGGTTTTGTTTCTTTTGCGAACCGTCATACATCGACAATGGTCCCAGAAGGGGTTGAGAAAGCCTTTCAAAAACAATTGATCCCATCAGCAATTAACAAGGTTGTGAAGGGCTCTTTTGACCCCACTTAGTCTCATCGTCATCATGCATTACGGAGACTCGAACTTAAGATCCGTGAATAAGTGCCGAAATGTTAGACCGCCATAGAATATAAAGTAGGCGATCTCTATCTCTTGGTCTAGTGGATAAGCATATAGACTGCCTTTCGTATGCATTCCCTGCTCGTAGTTGCTGGAAATAACTAATAGCAAAATCGCATAATTTATGCCATCTTACCTCGTAACATTAAAATGCTAACAAGGAACTTAAAGCGGAGTGAATTTCCACACACTTCCTGCAAATGCCCTTGATATTTGCACTGATCTAGGAAACGCATCGGGTGTGAGATGAACGACACAAATTACTCGTAAATAAGACAGTAACTGTAAAATGGGGCAGCCGCCGTTTCCAGAATAAAGGGTGCGACAGAAACCCAGCACGTACATATATTTGACTAGTGGCAAAAATTACAAAACCGGTTACGTTCTTCCGATGAATTTCAACCACTGAGCAAGTGTTACTTATATCATATAACAATGGAATTTTTCTTCCAGTTGCAGGATGAAGAATATCAGGCACGGAATCACCTCATCAGAGTTGTTTGCAAAGCCTAAGGAAACTGATTTGTACCCTCAAGAAAACGATGTGAATTCCATCAAAATAGACTGACTGGAAATTCTATCTGAATGCGAAGACCGTGTTCAAATATCGGTGACATTTAGCTTGAAATTTCACCAATATGAAACCAAGTACTTGGGACGTAGTAATTATTTATTACGCAATCCCGTTCCCACTGCCTACCTCTATCCACATTCTCTCTCAGTGGCACACCGTCAGTCACTTTGTTGACACTTCTCGCACAGTAAATACACATGTTTCCAACGGTCTTTTCCAACGCCTGGGTTTTCTTGGCCTTCGGATCTGTCTTCCTCGTGCCCGACTCATGCTACAGTGTACACTAGCAACCCTATACACCACGCAAAGCGTGAATTGTGTTAATTGTCACCATTTTAAAACAACTATTCAGAGCAACAGATTCACTTACCCTAGTGTGAACTGCTCCGTTCTCATGCAGTGTGGTCTTTCCTATGTTATTAGGACTACTGCATGATACCCGAAACTGATATTTAGCTCACATTACACGAGATGGTTTGAACTGATATTTATGCTTTATTTTGCGTTTGATGGTTTACAAAACTGATGGTGATTGCAATCGGTTTTGCACGAATTTTGTACTGCCTATACATACTATAATGATTTCCGTACCAAGTCCTGACTTATTTCTGTCATTATTTGAAGGGATCTAGGACAGATGCAACATCACGGATTGTTTCAGTGTTTCCGTGTAGGTTTACCTTTTTAAAAGAAAAAACTGGTCACCGTGAGTTACCGAAGTTTCCCAAGCTCAGTTCACTGGACCAGAGAACCGAATACTCCTCAGTGAGCATGGTGTATATTGTAAACAAATCGATGAGCTGCTGAAAGGCCGCCACAAGATATGAGGATTTTCTGATGATCCATATTCCAGGATGAGTGATGAATTTATCTACAAATACTTGCATTGAAGGGGTATCGTAGATGAAGTAAAAACCCGTCACACTAGCAAACGGCATCAGGTTAAAGATGCTTTCAGAAATGGGTACGTGAAGTCCAACCAGAAGTATGACGGAAAGGTCTATATTTCACCTGCGGCTATTCCAGCGTCATGGTTAGTAAAACGACGATCCAGTTCAGTCACCCCATTTCTACTTCAACCATTAAAACAAACTTCAAATTTCTGAAAGTGAGGATATTTCACTTCTTCCAGGTGGCTGTCAGCCTAGTACTGATAACTTGATTTGGTTGCATTAAGTTCATTCGTCGCACTGATCTCTAAACACATATGTGGCATATCACACTGTATAATACTAAACATGGCATTGATTTGTTACGTTTGATTTAATGTTCAGATATTGCCTATGAATTGAAGGGTTATACTTTGATAAGTTTCAGAACCACCTTGAATGCACTGTGTATACAATCAAGTCTTCTCCATTTCTGTTTACTCTTATTTATGATCAACTCCGAGGAAAAACCTCGGAATCTTTTACTTTAACGATGCGCTTCCTCACCTCGCCCGTAGAACCGAAATATGGATTTATCTGATGGACTGAGAAGTTAAAGTGTTACATGACAAGCATCGGTTGTTGTTGTTCACGTTTCTTAGTGGACAGACAGTCTACCCGTAAACCGGTTACTTTTGCACCCAGAGTATGTTTGCTTTATACGAGTCAACACTATCAAAACTAGCTTCATTTAACTTCTTACTCAGAGGTTCTATCTTCTATTAATGGTTAATATCTTTTGTGTTTACCTGCTTCTCCAAACGGATCTTACCAGCAAAATGACTCATTGGGCTAATCCTCTTTTCGAACAAAGCGTCAGGCTCAATTTTCGCTCCTATTAGCTAGTTAATAGTGGATATTCTTGCAACGATTTGGATTTTAATAAATACGAATGCGAT
Source organism: Paragonimus skrjabini miyazakii (assembly GCA_014338405.1). Taxonomy (NCBI): domain Eukaryota; kingdom Metazoa; phylum Platyhelminthes; class Trematoda; order Plagiorchiida; family Troglotrematidae; genus Paragonimus; species Paragonimus skrjabini miyazakii. Next base: position 21,666 of record JTDE01002019.1, read on the forward strand.
CAGTCCAGGAGAACTACCTCTCACTATTCAGTAGTGTGTGTGCAGATCAGAAAACTGATTCAAAACAGCATCTCTGACTTCCGAACTAATGCCATCACAGAGAATTGGGCCGTACAGTTCGCAGCACTCTAGCTTGAAACGATAAATTCTGATAAAGTCTACTTTACGGAAACGTTAACTAAAGCGATACAAATTTGCGGTGAACATCGATGTGTTAATGCCAGTTTCTAGACTCAGAAACCGATGAACGATTAATGAAACTAGCAAAAATCATCCGTGATATTCATGCTTTTTGCTATGGCAACCGATTCATCGACGTAAGCCATAGCCTTGGTAAGTAGGTCAGCTGGTGGGTGACGTTAATCAACTCACTCGTACGTCAGAGAGTTGTAACAGAGTGAAGTAATAGAAACCAGACTGATTACAATTGATACAAATGTATTTTGGTAGTGTTGTATTGTGTAAACGAATGTAAGATAGTAATGACCATGTGAAGGAAAAGGCGCATTGTTTCTTAGGCATTAGAATTCGCTCCGATTTAATCTTGCGCATCCGTAAGAGCAACGTGAGAACTTTGAAAATATTTAGTAAAACTGAAATGTTCTGTCCCTATTAGAAAATTGGTTGTTGGTTGCTGTACAATCTATGGAAGGTCTCATGTAAAATTTAACTCAGATCATTCAGACTCAAACATGGGGTTGCGGTATTATAACTCTGAACTGCCACATCATGGCCATTACTGACATAACAATAAAAATATTTAAGCTCAGTTCTATGACGGTTTGTTAGTTTATCCCGAGCCTCTATTCGGATAGCTGACTCACCTATCATATGGATAGAAATCCAAACATTGATTTCGCTGATTTATCATGTAGATATATTTTTAAGTAAAATACAAGACATAACTGGTTTACTTTTAACTAGTCAGTTTATACCATCATTTGTTAACAGCATTGGTTAGTTTGTTCAAAGTCACTTGTTTCAATAATTGCTCAAACATACGGTTGCGTGCACCTGACACTAGTACAACCAAGAAGATTCTATCCAAGGAACAAACAAAAGTCATTTTTCTGATTACTACAAGTAGTTATAGGCAAGGTTACTGTAACGTGATGAAGTTGGAGACAGTTGTATGTAGATGTTATCAACGAATAGGCTATTTAGTGCGTGTGATCGTGTGTCGGAGAAAGATTAACCGCTGAACAAAATCACATGAATAAAAGTCGAGAATTGTTTCAATGAAGAAGTATCATAACAATTGTATCTTTGTGTGGATATCAGGCTTATCCAGTGACCTTAAAGTGTTCTTATTGGATGGCTCCAGAATGAGAATAGGTTTGCCTGTCATATGCACAGTTGACATGCCTGGCACGCAGATATCCGAATCTTGGGGGCAGTTTGTGATCAGCAGGTACCGCCTATATTATTCCTACAAATACAACTTACGTTGGTTTGCTAATGCAACCTCGAATCTTACGCTTCCACTTTGTATATATTCGGACATCTGTTTCATTCAAAGGTATATTCAAAGTTTAAAATATCTTTTTTTGAATGTTAACCTTATTTAGATTATGTATTCTTTTTTCAAATTTTTCTTATCTCATTGACCTCACAAAAACAAATTCACTTAGTTAAGACTGAGATATCCGGTAAATTTGCCTACACGGTCATTGCCCATATTCGAAAGTACACCGAACAGTGTATTTCTTTAGCACATTTACAAGAATGGCATAAGATTTGTTCTGATTACAAAATGTTATAACTTAAGGCTTTCATTTCAGATTATGTTATTACTTAGCTTTTCACAGATTTGACGACAAAAAGACCACAGTTTTGTTTTTCTCGGCCTAGTATTACACGAACCGTCTCGTTTCGAAACGGTATATTTCTGAGTTAGTTTAAATGCAAATCCGTAAATTTCTCCAGCTTGCTACGAAGAATGTAAAGCACAGTGTCCACTTCTGTTGTACAGTGCTGAGGCGAGACCAGAGCGAAGACGCGGCTGAAGCAAATGCATGTGCAATGATGCGTTTTGTTCAGCGAAACCTGCGTGAGCCGGATATCACAGCATCTTGCTTTCAGTTGCCGTACACGTGACCAGAGATATGGGAATATGTTATGCACATGTTTCGCCGAATTATCAACATTCAATGAAACCTTGATGTCCTGCTTGTCACGTTTGTCTGGGATGTAAGTTATCCCTCTGTATCTATTTCTAGTGGCTCCACTATCGTTGGAAATTGAGGACTGCAGATATTCTTATATTTGGGTATAAAAAACCACACATTTCTCTTATAGGTGAGAACATTCATTGTCTTCAGTCTGGTCCGATTGACTCATTTCAGTAGCTTGTCAGTTGCTTTCCTTTGAAGAAATGGTTCGTGGAATCCGCTGTTCATCGTGTGTCAGATTGTATTTGTCAAAAGCTCATACCAAATCTGAACAGACCATCAATAAAATGCTTTTAAACAGGCCTGATAGCTTGTATTATTGTTGTTCTTTTCTAACTGTTCACGGTAACCATTCCGATAAAATAGCTACTTTTTCCGTAACGGTGTAATTATTGTCATGTACCGTGCAATACTGAACAAAGATCAGTTGAACATCATGTTGACAGTTTAACGTACAGTTGAATAACAGTTCATCATCAGAGTCATGTTAAGAGTTTGAAATCAACCACATACTCTGATTATTAAGGTGGACATTATTAACACACACCGACGCAACGGCGTCGAAAGAGTAGCTAAAAACATCAATTTTAGTTGTGTTGTTAGATTCAACCGTTAACCTCACGATTACATTTGATCTCCGAACTTGAATCAGTAAATTTTGTAATGGATTTAGTGCTCATCGACAGACTGTAAGAGATTGTGGGAAGGCCGAGAACAGTTGAGACAATGTCCTATCAAAACATTGTTATGCAGGTTCAAACTTAAAAAGCAATTGAAAACCTATATGACTGTTCTAATGCCATACTGCTTGCCATATATCAGCGGGGGAGGATTTGTAAATAGACTGACAAGTTCTAAGAAACAAGAAATAGGGGTATCAAAAGATCGGTTCAGGTGAATATAGTTGTTGAACTCTGTACTTAAAAAGTATTCGCAAAATGACAGAGTGGACCAATGAATCAGCATGGACCGCGGTTGATGGCAATTTGGTATACACCAGTTTTATTGATCTGTTCATTCCAGATGTGCAATTTTGTGCGTATGACGTTTGCTATGCACACATACACATGTCTGTATTTCATTCGAATGATTCCACATGGTACATACTTTACACACGTGACGGTAAGTTCCATCTTGTCTGTGATGATAGTCTAACGGAGACACATGGTTATTCTGAAAACGTCAGGCACGTGAATGAGTGGGAGTAACAGAACTTCCTGATGGGAAGTCAAAGATGTTGAACGGCACACCGTAAATTTAAGATCGACCTAAAACAGACAATGTCTAACCGGACCAAAGTAGATTCTTGCGGTTGATAAACATTAAATCGCACAAATATAATAATGTCACCTTGAGAAAGTGGTATGTTGATTCCCAAGTCCCGAGATATTTACCCAACAAAATTGTTACCAATTATTTCTAACACGGTCGATAAATGAATTAAAACATTTTTGATCGTAGTCTTGACGTCAGGTGATCGCTGTTGATGAACTACACACCAGATCACAAGTAAGCTAGGTAGCGTCAGTCGAACGCGACTTACATAGGAGCATTCAAGGTAGCTCAGGCTCAAACTTGTGATTACAGACTTGCTGGTAGGTGTTGCTATCACTCAGGTATTTCGGTCATAGCAAACAAAAGTGATGGTTCTCTAGAAGTCAGCGACACAATTTTCAAGTAGCCAGTCGAAACTATACAAATGACCAATAGGTAATCAAACTTTATAGGGACCTACTGCATTTCGATCTCCTCAGTATTCCAAACCGCATGGCATATTTACCGCTGGATTTTTAACAGAGGACAGGATATTTAGAAGTAACCACCGTCTGTCATAACATCGATATGTTTATAATGTTGTACGTGGACTAAAGGTGGTTGCAACTAGGCCATTCTGGTCGAAAATGAAAAACTTTCAATCAAGTGTACGTCGAATAACCGACCTTCGTTGGAGCAATTCTTGTGGTCGCAACCGGACCTGGATTAATCTGACCTCATTTAGCAAATCACGTGAGACTTTTGAATGAAAACGGTCAACAGGGGTCTAATCTGGTAGTAGCGGCATGTTGAACACTGGTTAATCTTGTAGAACACCAAGAAATTGAGCAACTTTCACATGCGTGGAATTTCCTCAAGGGTGTTTATTGTCTTCAGTGTTTAGCGAGGTAACTCGATTTCAATAACTACCCAACATATATTATAACAGTGAGTACCCAGCACCATCACAAGCATTGCTCCAGTAAGTATAGCAAACAAGAAATCGTGTGAGTGAGTAAGTTAGGCTGTGAACAAAGGACAGTCAGTTTGTGTTATTGATTTTTCACTAAAAAAACTCTGTTATCGCCCGGAGGATAGAAAGGCGAAAAGTTCTTTGTTTGCAGTTTCGCTCTTATATTCTGCCACAAAGCAATCGCACAGGACAGTCTCTTATGGCCGGAGTTTGCGAAGTCACCAGATTCTTCAGACTATTCAGACTGACTGGTACTGTATGAAATGTTTGAGTACTTTACGTGATCTGAGTAGGATAATAAGATTCACGAAACTTTTCTCAGCTCGTTTTCTCTCTCGTAACCCTAAATATGTGTGGGTTGTAAGACTAATTGACTGAAGATGACCAAGTAATTTGTCAACACCAATGAAAATTGGGGTGTAACTTGTTCATGTTCTGTTAGCATCGTTGGACACAATCCATCTCAAATTGTAAGTTTTTGCATTAGTTACAACCATTAGACACAGTCAATCCGAATGAGATTCGAACCGGGAACCTTTTTCGGAACGAGCTGAAACTCGGTTGCGAACATTAGATATTGGATACGAGCTTCTTTTCCGAAACAAAGGTTACCGGTCCAAGACACTAACTATCCCTACCTGATAGACAGTTCAAACAACGATTAACTAGATCATTACGCATTGCTGGTTTGAGAGTGAGCAAGTTGGAACAGTTACACTACTTAGGAAACCCAGTTAAGGAGTTACCATCTGACCTAATGTGCAACCTAATTTGATATAAATGATTCAGTGAAGTGTAGGTTAAGGAAAATAAAAAGACGATGACTTTATTTCACGACTCACAAATGATCAACTTTTAAACGAATGACAACTGCTGTTATTCAACAATGTAGATAAAAATCCTGAAAAAGAATGATAGTTGAACATCACCCACAACTGATCGCAGCTGTCACATTCCCATAAACTTTCCAGTCGATCCCTTTCGAAAAGAAGCACAAGACTCGAGTTTCGCTCTCGTTAGAGCAGGGTTAATGAGATCGAAGATTTCGACCTATCTAGGAAGTCCTAATCGCGGGGTTATCGATTGGAGTTAACAGGAGAGTTACTGTGTCTCCTATCGAGACGATCGGCCAACCTGATCACTATTCACAGGCGAAAGTGGTTGAGCGTTCACATATGATAATTCAGTCGTGCCTAATGTGAGGTCAATGGTGAAGTGGTAAACACGGTTGCGTCATGAACAACGTGGCCGTGGTTCTATTCCTGGCAGTGGCGAGGATATGCACTACTGGCGAGCTCTAATGAGAGCGAAACTCGAGTCTAGTGCTTCTTTTCGAGTGGGGCCGACTGGAAAGTCTACGGAGATGCGACACTTGCGATCAACTCTGGGTGATGTCCAACTTGAAATTAACCAAATTCCCGACTACTACTCACCAGTAAAGAATGATAGAGTTAAATTTAAACAGCGAATGAATAGATATCGTTTTAAGAGCATAAACTGCGTTAAAGTGACAGAGAAGGCCTGATAAGAAGACCAGAAAAAAAAGCAGACAAAACTCGGCGAAAATATCAGAAGTCGGACTGAATACGTAACACGCAAATACAAATCCATAAGCAGTGCAATTATTTTCTGAAATGTGTACTAAGAAAATGTTTTACTGTTAGCAAAAGCTTCAAAGACCGTGATTAATAAATCGTCCAATATCTGATGTTAAAGAGGAGTGTTCTAACCGTTCTAAATATTTAATTACCAGGAATGCAACGATTTTACAACGAAGAAAATCACGCGGTGTGCTTGTGACTAGGATGCTCTGTGGCTATGTTGGGTGGTTTAGATCTCGTTACACCGACATATGTCTCAATACAGAGCTTTGTATGTAACAATTTCGTTTCAGTTGAACAATACGTTCAGTTGCTGCCTTTGCCTGTAGATAAGGTTTTCAGTAACCTTGTCCCCAACTATTCATCAGTAATCCGAAAGATGGCATAATTAACTGGAGGGTTTCTACCTGATTCGAAAGCCTCGTTCATAGCGTTATCGATTTGAGATAGCAAACAGAAAACGTGCCTCTTATCGAGACTATCAAGCAATCACCAAAAGCAAAAGTGGTTGTGAATTCGCACGTGATAATTGAGTCGTGCTCAATGTGAGATCAATGTTGCAGTGGTTAGCACGTTTGCCCAGTGGAAGAGTAGTCACAGTTCAAATCCCTGCCACGACAAAGATATTTACTACTGAAAAACTGAGCTAACAAAAACGAAACTCAGGCCAGTTCTTCGTTTCGAGAAGGCTAGTCTGAAACGCCCACCCGAATGCGGAAGTTGCAACTAATTGAGTGATATTCAAGTAAAATCGATCAACTCCCCGACCATCATCCATTATATCAATATTTCCAAGTAGTATGGCATTGTCCGGGTAAACATGGATACATGATCAGTTGCCGTAAGATGATGATACAGTACGGACAATTTATACATTCGTAGTTGTTTACTGAATAGAATATTTACTTAGTACTGCTAGAATCGAACTGGCCAACTTATTCTGCCACTTTCGGAACGTGTATTTTTGCTCCTCAAGAACCAATACCATTACGGTTGTTGCTGATCACGATCCGCTTCGGATACTCGTAAAGCTAACCTCAGATTAGGACGTTACTCTATCTCCCCCAGTCACTTCATGCAACAACTGCCTTTGGTGTGGTGAAAAACTTCTTCTCATATTTTGTCTGTCAGAACATATTCAATAGCTTAAGTTTTTCGTTGATTGCTTTGTTACCGTGTGCTTGCTACTATTATAGTTGTTTTGCCTTCATTGAGATGCTCTCTACACCTTTTTAAGAAATTGTTACAGCTTTACGAACAATATTCGAACATGTAGCGAAGTTTTCAGCGCACTGTTGATCACATTCATTAGTTTCAAGTGAGTAATCATTTGCGATGGATTGCGTTTCACTCGACTAATTTGTCCTATAAATCGTCTACTACATCAGTAGAACAAAACACAAACTGCTTTTCTCTTATTTCGTCAACCACTGTCTTAAGTTTTTACCATTTGACCATGTTTCACATTTGAGAAGGTTGCTTGATAGACTGTTCCGACTTGCCCAGATTACTTGGTTCGCTTTGTTTGGAACTAGTTCCCACCTTGGTGTTTGCTCACCACACATAGGTTTTTCCAGATCAAACACCAATTCTATTCCGGCAGATTCTAACCACGTTTTGTATTGCTTAGGTGTTTTTTCATGGAACCTCGTATCAATTGACTATTTATAGCTGAAACGGTATCAGATAATACCAATCTTTTGTTCTTGTGGTAGGTCAGTAAGTGGGCAAATGGATTTTTTAACGTGCACTCACAAGGTTTTGCCTCATGGTTGGTTTACTCTAGTATGGAACCATTGTTTTTTAAACTGAGGCTGTGCTTTTACTTCAAATTTCTCACCACTAAATTAACTACAATCGGAATTGTGGTACATATCACAATTTTTAGTACTCACTAAGTGCAGTGAAGCAAATGGAACTTACGTAACCAGAATTTATGAAACGACTGTTTTATTCCGGTTGAATTTAATAGCACGACTAACCCAGACCAAAACCGTTCACATCCGGTTTAATGTTGATGCTTGAGAGCCATTTGCTTAAATTATGACAGTTGTAAATGCAATTTACCTTTCATCTTAACTTGTACATCTATGCAGTTCTCATAAATGTAGTTAGTTCAACGCGTATGTTTGATTTGGACTACTCAAATTCCATTGGGACGTCAAACTTTATTCATGCTGCCATAGGCTGGCCTATTCTCATACACAGGACTCGTACATCTTATACTTAAATTTACGAGTACAAGCTTTCCCTCCATGTATGGATCGATCCTAAACCGCTTAGAGATAGCCACTGGAAGTCGATAACTTCATTCCTCAGCGAGAGAGATATGCTGAAGGTAGAAACAGTCACTTGAAAGGGACCCAGTGTAGATTGGGTAGCCGTGATTTTTTGAATGGCCAGGGTGCTATCACAGCCGTTATCGATAAAAGCTTAGTTACCGACTATACTTGAAAGGCCGTTCACCCGGATTGGAACTAGATCGATGACCACATTTTCACATCTAAGGTTCGTCATGCTACACAAACTTTAAATAGCCATAGTGCTGATGGATCTGTGGAAGACTTTGACAAAGTGGAGGTTACGCACCATAATCGTTTACTGCTGACCGTCTGCAGTAACGACAGTCATTTGCCCCATGATTAGTCACAAAATAGTCGAAGTGACAGTCATGGGAATGTAAGTAGTCTCATCTCTGTAAAGTTATCGGATGTACAAACAGAACAGACGTCAGCAAGTCGTGTTCAGCCGTGCATTGAATATAGGTACATGCAATTGCGATGAGTTTCCACGATACTCCGCTGTTGACAAGGAAAGCGTGCGTAATCAGTTTTTCCTTTATCATTTCCACTTCTGTATCTAGTAGTTTTCATTGCATACGGGTAGTCGCCTCATCGTGTTCGACTGTGAATTGTCCAAAGAGTCTTCTGGCAATTCGATCAGGATCGTAGAATAAGTCACGACGGTCAGCAGATGTCGGTTTCTGACTGTTTACAGCAAAATCATTTGCATGTTTACATCTATCCTGCAACGGAGTTAGAAGTCAACACACAGCCACTTCAAACATTAACATAATGTGCGTGTCCTTCACGTAATATATTTTGCAGAGGGACTACTTCACAAGTTTTCTTTTTGACACTAGAATGACCATCCCACTTTTGTCTACTTTCCGTCATTTCGTTGAACGTAACACCGTACGTTCATCCTAATATTCATAGTTTCACTGACCTTTCAGATTGTTTGGTTCCTAAGGCTGCTCATATTTTGTTTTACAGAAAACAGCTATTTGAGTCCGGTCTGCCTTTATTCCGAGGAAGCATTAGTAATTCGCCCTCTTCACTGCCGTCGGAGACCGCGGCAACCGATCATGTCTGTCCCACGCACGTACAGTCATAAACCGGGGACTCACCCTATCATGCTTTGACTGATCACTAAAACAGAGATGGCATATTAGCGAGCCTTTAGACATCATCAATCATGTATCGGAGGAAAAAATCTGTGATATGATATTAAGTACAATCCAACAACCAGATGCATAGATCTCTTTACATACGTGAAAATATATTGAAGCCTTCAATGCAGGATACGAAAGTGCGTATATTCCCGATTTCGTAATAGTTACCAATAGACACAATACTTTTTAAAGCTTATCTTTTGTTCTTATTAAGCTGTGTAATGAATAAACCTGACAGCTTCAACACCAAGTTCTAAATGATTTCCGATTCTACCGAGAAATGTGTGTGGATTCTGGTGAATTCCGGTCTAGTTGTAGTCACCTTCTCTCTTGTCAGCTATTTCTGAATGGTTCAACGCACGAATGATACCACACAGTGAATAATAAGGTTGAACATCACCCACAATTTATCACGGCTGTCGCATTCCCATAGACTTTCCAGTCTGCGCCACTCGATAAGAAGCACTAGACTCGAGTTTCGCTCTCATTAAAGCTCGTCAGTGATGCATGTTTTTGCCACTGTCGGGGCTAGAACTTCAACCACGCTTTTCATGAGACAGTAGCTGTATCTCCTCTCAAGGCAATCGGATAATCTGATCATTACTCACAGGCGAAAGTGGTTGAGCGTTCGCATATGATAATTTGGTCGTGCCTAATGTGAGGTCCATGGCGCAGTGGTAAACACGGTTGCCTCATGAAAGCGTGGTGCACTATTGACGAGCTCTAATGAGAGCGAAACTCGAGTCTAGTGCTTCTTTTCGAAAGGGGCCGACTGGAACGTCTATGGGAATGCGACAGCTGCGATCAATTGTAGGTGATGTTCAACCTACATTAAAACCAAAATCCCCTACTACTCATCAATAATAAGGTTGTTTCACATAATTCATTTGCACATTCATTGCTGGAGATAAAACTACATTTTCCGTCATTCTCCGTGGCGACCATCATGGATTACCACAAAGGACTCACAGAAGCACTCACTGTACGAGATAGTTCTTTGTGCAATAGAATCGTTGTTCACAAGCGAATGTGGCCGAACATTCAGATGTGATCATCAGGTCGTGCCTAACCTGAGGTCACTGCCTAACGGTTGGCACATGAAGGTGTGGCTGGAGTTCAACTTCTGGTCGTTGCAAAAATGTGCATTACTAACGGGTTCTAATAAGAGTAAACCCCGAAAAAAGCTGGTTGACCAGTCTGTGAAAATAAGAAAACTGCAATCAATCGTTAGACAGGTCTAAACTACAGTCCTGCTGTCTTTATCACCGTAAGTTTCGCGATGTTTGCGGAACAGTACATATGATGATGCGGCTTCCCATGCCTAACACGATTACTCGGCAAATTGTATAGAACATCTTTCCAGCTTAGGGTGAGCAGCTATGGGTGCATGGAAGTGCTCACAAATTCGAATTTCATTACATTTCTACAAAAATTATTGAGTATTTGTCAACTATGTAAATTTGAGTGAGCTGACTTCTCGAAGCCGGTTGATTTTGAATATATCTGATCATCATGACAAGTTATCCGGATGGCGTTGCCTATTTCAGTCAGCATAACGAGTTAAGGTTGAGTATTGGGTCGTGCTCTGAATCTTGGAAGACATTTCAAGTAAAACAATCGACTGTTTTCAAACAGTCGGATGTTTTCTATCTTACCTTTAAATTCATTTCCAAGATGGTTAAAAATGACTAAAAAAATGATACTATTATGGCCGTGATGCCAGAAAAGGGCAATGTAGCGTTCACGAAACTTTCGAAAGCGATCCAAATATTACAGCGAATAAAGCGAAACCAATTTTCAATGGCTTTCGTTAATCTAAGTCTACTCACTCATGCTTTAGTCAGACACCACTCATGTGATTACGGCTTTCTTAATCACGTAGATATTTTAACTGTCCCCTTTTGAAAAAAAAACACTAATATCGACTATTGTAATGGCTTTTAAACAATGTAAACGATTGACACGACCGAACTGTGAACATCAGCCACGAACTCATTAGACAATCGTACTGACAATTGAGCAGTTAACATAGCATCAAGTAGGACCAAATTATCAAATATGAACATTAAGCCATATTCACTTTTGAGTAGTATCCAATCTGCCAGATCGCAACTAGAGAGGAAACAATGAGTGTTATATATTAACTTCATTTGGTGACCTCATAGGTAGGGATTCCTATCAAGTTGGAATCTCAGAAATAGTGAAATTTAAGCATTACTCACAAGCGAACGTAGCTGAGCATGTAGGCCTGATAATGTGATCTGGCCAACTGCGAGATCAATGACGTAGTAGACCACACGGATAACTCACAAGGTCATGTACCGTAGTTTACATTCCTGTCGTGACAGGGATGTGCACCACTGGTAAGATCTAACAAAAGCAATACTTGAGCTAAGTTTAGCTTTTCAAAAAGAGTTGCCTGTAAAATCTATCCGACCACGAGGATTACAATCAGGTGTGGATAATGTTCAGGTTCTTTTGGTGCGATCAGCCTTGTTAGGATCGGTACGATCCCATTGCAAGCTTGATGGAAACACACTCTCTCACACAAAATATATACCTGTTTCACAGATTCTTTGTTGTTGTTCTGCTGTCTGCCTAAAGCAGCTAACAAAGTACGCTAGAGAACTTGAGGGTACATTTTCTTTCAGTGGAATATGTACACAAATGAAGTTACTAAGTCCCAGTTTATCGTTCAGCTACTTAAGTTACGGTTGTGACTCACCAAGTCTTCGGTTTGGCCTCGCAAGTACTTTACTGTGTGCTGGGATTGTTGTGAGGTCTTTTGCGTCGGAGTCTGCTGTATCTTGTTCCCACACAAAAAGCATACTATAATTAGAACCTCCACAACCACAGACCTCCCGGTGTATTACTCAAATACCTATATCTACTTCTGTGCACTCCATATGGTCTGAAGCCTATAGAAACGCCATACTGTAACCCTACTCTATTTAATGTAACAGTGAGATCCTAGTCAAAGAGTGTGGTTATCATGGTCAGTAGACGGTGAACAGTAAAACAGCTTTGGATGTTCCAATGATAAACGCTGATTAGTTAAGTGAATCTGTTCTCTCAACAACATCTCCCTATCGCGTCAGACTCCGTATGACCGATAGATTACCCATTTCACTTCCTAACCGTCCGCATGGAACAGCAACCCGAAGGAACTCCACAAAGTTGAATGGTTCGTTACACGATGTAATCTAAACAATAAAGGAATTATACTAATTTTCAAAAGAGTCACAGTTGTGAAAAACATGACCTACTACTTGATTCGAACCGACGGAAGAAACAACATGCCCTAAAGCTGCAGGCGTTCCACCAAAAATTTAACACTTCGACTTAGTTATCTAACCAACCCGTCATATCATATGGAATTAACCAAATGACCCAGCGAATTGATTGACCAAACAAGATTTCTCTAACAATTCAGGCTGGAATTTATCAACACCACTGTGTTTCTGATAAGTAGCTTGACAGAGTTGATAATTTAGAAGGGATACAATCGTGGGAAATCTAAATTTCAGCTGGATTCGAACTGACTGGAAAATCTTGCTCGGTCAGTCTTCTAGATCACTTACTGGATTCCATGTGGCACACTGGGTTGAATGGGCAACTGTGTCCAAATGTTAAGCCTTTGGCCTCGTGATTGGCAGAATGCTTAACGTTGTTGGTCATGCTGTTTGTTAGCCGGTTCGAATCCAGCCAAAGTCCATAATTTTTACAACCGGATCTCTTCTAAATTTTCAGATTTGCCAATCTACTTAAAAGTAGTAGTTTACTTTTGTCATTCAGACAAAGGCTTACTTGTGTGTCACATTCTACCATAAACACCATTACACATCGTCTGTATACCCAGTGAACGGGGACTCAAAGCTGCCAGCCCAGCCGTCACGGGAAAGTGGCCAGACAAACAGCACAATAGCCAGGCCAGTGACCGCAGCCGTGCTCCAGCTGCCACGTTAGGGGAGTGGTTGGTAATTATCCGTTTAGCCATAAAAACATTCTCAAGTGTCTGTTTTGGACCACTGGTTGCCCTCGTACCCGTTCTCATACCACTGTACAGTAAGGTGTTCAGGTCGATCGCCTGAGTAGCCATCGAAGCAGATTGTCCCGTGTGATACCACGCACATTTGTATCTCTCAAATGTGTCCTCGATTGGCTGAGATACTGGCCAGGCACAAGGGTGTGTGCATCATTTTCTTACACTAAGACGCAGCCTATCAGGTGGCCAAGCAATTGCAACTGCTGACGTGAGTCGGCTGCCTTTGTCTGACTTCGATCACACGCATGGCCTGTGGGCTGTTACATTTGGAGTTTCTGGCAGCAAATTACCATGCCATTTAAAAATATCATCGTGAGGGTTGTAGACCTTCAGTCTGGCAGCAAAGCGGTGTAGTGAAAAGTGCATAGGCAGTGCACAGAACAAACCGACCCCCGGGGGAATAAGGATGTAGCTATTAGCCTTCTCAACTATATATACGACGGTTGCCCTGTGTACCAGGATGGTAGTTTCTTTCCGCAGCTGACAACAGTCCAGACGTAAACCTACCTATCCTTTCTTATCCGGAATGCACCGCTGATAAAACACACTCAAATGGACGTCGGTGGTGAACGTCGATACGAACTGAGGATATCTCTGGCTAAAAATGGACAATCTAGGTGTAGGTGTAATATCTGTATAAATAATTTTATCCAGTTGACTTATGCAAATTGCCATAAACAATAGCAAAATTCTTAAATTTCGTAGATTCCGTCAGCAACTTTTGGTTTGTTTCATTGCGTATAATTTGAGATAGTCCACACAATTCAGTTTCCAGTAGGTTTTGGCGTCGTGTTCCTTGTACAGTGTAGCTGTGAGGATAATAACTTTAGTCCAAATTCGGCAATGTTCCCGCTGATTATCTCAACGTGTGTCAGTCCTTGCTGACTCGGTTGCCATAAGACCACACGATTCAATTCTGCTTTCAGACGAACTGCACGTACACGCCCTACAAATGCTCAGAAAACCTGCAACATTCACACCCTCACTTCACTGAAGTTCACTGACGCAAAGGAACATTGATGTTCAACTCACTCAGTATCAAGACTGGCGTTTCGCCATTGAAGTTGTGTGTTTACACATGTTTGGATGTGAACCAGTCATTTACACTTGGCATTTTTATCTATTTTCATTTGTGTTTTAACTCAGTCAAAATACGCAGTTCTATTGATCCAGTACATATTTAGCGAAAAAATTGCTATACAGTTCTAAGCCTCTCTGCGTAGGTTGGAGAGCTGTAAACCATACGTTTTACGTGCGGTCTGATGTGGAATGTGAGGACACATCGCGTTTGATATACCTTTACTGACAAGTGCCGAGTGAACGTCAGTAACCAGGCAGTTTATCTGTCATGTATAACTATAAATAGAAAATGTTAGCTCGTTTACTAAAGTGAATACACGATTGTGTTTTTGTGTCTAACATACACGTAACCCTTTTCATCACAAGATTCTTTACGGCATACTGAATAATATTTCCATACGAAATCTACAGTAAGAAGTCTGAAAGTATTTTCCATCTGCACTGAACTCCAAAATGCAATGAGGACTTAATAAAAAAAGCTCCAGGTTGTTCCTTATCTTATATTCGGGCAACTGGATTTGAAACAATGTTATCATTGCATGCTACACAGAGTCTAACCAAAACAACTTGTCCTCCAGACAAAACAACAAAAATAATAGGATTTGAGTGTTCCAGACAAACAGTTGGTATTAAAAAAACGTTTTCGCTGACTGTTTTGTGCAATTCGTTATCCCTGTTTCTCTATACGGATTGCCCCGTGACACAAACCATTACATACATGAGTGTGCCTAGTTCATAACCCTCAGCAAGACATGCAGCTTTGCTGGTCATACATACTCTTTGTTGGTCTGAATGGAACAGTGCGCATTTCTTGCACGGAATAAACACAAACATATGAGACAATTAAATGAGTTCTCAGGTATTTTTTCTTCCGCCAACTTTTCGGACGTAACTAAAACAACACTGTCCGAGCCATGTGATCTGTCGCACAAATACATGATAAACGTCGCCTTATCAGCCCGATGGACGACAGGTTTCGCCAGCAGGCGAAATAATAGCTATTTGCTTTCATCACGTTTGGACTGTTATTCCTTGATTGATACTTACATTAAACCAGAACTGATATAAAACTTCGAATATTCATAGGTTACCGGACTTGGTCTAGCATCATACAACTGTTAGTAAACTTCCAAAGTATTGACTTTCATATCTATCACTTAGAAATAACTTGAGGATTTTACAATCTGTTTTCGAGATACGGGAATAGCTTGATAACTCTCGCTGCATTTTGGGTCAATATACTCACATGTAGTATGAAATCGTAAAGTCACAGGGGAAATTGCAATATGCTGGTCCGGAAAAATTGAAGGACTGCTTTTGAGTTACTCGTGATGAATTACTGCGTTTTAACAAAACCCGTTGTCACTGAAGCATACGACCAAAATATAGCCCATAAAATTTAGTGAGGATCAGATGAAAAAACCATTAGGACGTTGAGTCCACCTTCAAAAAGTAGAAATGGCAAATCATTCGCAGTGGTCTGTTCACAACTACCGCTGGTTATCACTAAATCATACAATAACACGAGCACCGATGAATTACACCGATAAGAGGATGATATCACCGCAGTTCCAGAAGTCAATAACTAGGTACATATGGTGGAATGTGGTTTTAGTGTTATTTTGCTGATATGATTGCAGCTAGCAGTTTCCCTGAATTTACCTTGTGTTTACTTTCACTCATTTTTTC
Source organism: Paragonimus skrjabini miyazakii (assembly GCA_014338405.1). Taxonomy (NCBI): domain Eukaryota; kingdom Metazoa; phylum Platyhelminthes; class Trematoda; order Plagiorchiida; family Troglotrematidae; genus Paragonimus; species Paragonimus skrjabini miyazakii. The sequence goes on from JTDE01002019.1 coordinate 37,933, forward strand.
TTTCTACACCTACACACCATCCAACATAATTTCCCACTTATCAACATAGAGACAAGAACACATAAGCGAAGATCTTTTCCCCTGCTAAAACAAACTATGTACCCACGAGCTTATAAGACCAGATGAACCAGTTATAAATCTGGTGATATTTAAGGCGGGATATAGAAAAATAACCAAACAAAAGGGAAGGTAACAGATCATAGACAAAGTTTACATGGACAGAAATCAGTACTAGGTCCGAAATGCTGATTACAACATATCGGGGACAGATAAATAGCTAGGTAGAAAGGAAATCAGTATGGCCGATAAAACAGACAGTTACTTTTGAGGAAAATAGATTGGGAAACCATAATATTTCAGTGTTAAGATCACCATTTCATCCAACTATCGGTGCATATCAACTGAATCGATCCAAGGTCAGCTGCCATGTGCAGTAGAGTTCACAGCCATCGACTCTACTTATAGCGCATTTGCGCTTTGCAATTCTGATGGCTTTTGTCACTAAGCTCTTTTGTGGAGTTCTAAACCATCACCTAATAAGCTGAACATCCTTCTGATCAACGTTACGGTCTATAACTAACTTGTGACCAACAATTTCCTAATCCCTGATCATGGCTTGATACTTTAACCGATTCCGAGGTGTTTTTCCGATGTTTCTTCTGTGCTCACTCATTCCAACCGATAAAAAGTTGTTGGATTCGCTCCAGGTGCATGTTCACTTAATCACCTCACGTTTCCAAAAAAGTAACAACCCTAAGTAAGAGCAACGCAATTCACGTGTGTCTAACCTATGCGAGCTGAGTAGAGGAAAACACCCTGACCGCTTCTTCAACTTCAACCGTGTAAGTGAAAATGCCAGTGTTCAGTTCTCCTACTGAAGAGTATTCCGAGGGTAGAACGAAAGAAAATAGGTCCGTGTGACAATGTGATATTTGTCTGGGACATACCACACTGAGTAATTAAAACCGGAAACAAAACAAATGGACTACAACGCACTGATTTCCTACCAAGTAAGCAGCCTGTCTAAACACCCCATAGAGTTTCACAGTGGCCAGTTTTGATACATTTGTAGGCAAACAGACGATAGCACATGCACGACAGACTAATTCTGGATGTTCTAATTGATAAGGACTTGAGTAGGAGAACGCCTAACTCTGCCTAATGAATGAACGAAAGTAGTTGAAAAATGGACTGCTGTCCTCAATCACATGAAGCAATTCGCTAATATATCCATTTCACTGAACAAAGTCAACTTGAATGGGTAGCCAAAGTAGTCTTTGCTAGACGTTAGGTCCTTGCTAGGTGGGACGTTTCGTTGCAATTACAGACTGAAAACTGACTGGCCAAAAAAAGAAAAGTAAGCAAATGGCGCGGAATTCATTTTGAACAGACCCGCAATTTTCAATTTTACCACGTTTCCTTTTGATTGCTAAGATTCGTCGGAATATACGGAGACGTTCGCAAACGCAAATACATTCCCTATAAGTCACATATGATGATTCCTCTTCGTTAGCAACTTCTTTTCCATAAGTGTTATCACCCTTCTCCATACAGACAGTTGGTTAACTTTCCTGCTCAAGCGGCACTTTCCCTAAACAGGAGGTATTATTACCGAAAACGCGTTTCATAATTACTGTCAAGTGATATTTTCTGAGGCTCAGTCGATTTCAAACCAAAATCCACCTTGACAGATGAAGGTGACATACTCTCGGAGGTTTTATCAAAGGCCACAAGGTCTACTGCTCCTCATACCCGAAGACGCTCAATGAATGAAATAACTCTTGGGAGTATCGACCATCCAGTGTCACATGTGGACGACTTCGTGAACCATGCTTAAAGCACCCTATGCCATTGTCCTGGTGCACTGATCTAACATAGGTGGCTGCTACACGTATAGACTGTTGTGCGACTGACAAGTTTACTGTCATTATTACTTTCGAAATTTGTGGATGATCGCACAGAAGACGTTAAATCACGGTAGAAACTCAAAAGAACTGACCAAATGGATGCTTGTAGAGAGGGCGATCGGCATGTGGGAACCACTTCACCATATATCCGGAAACTCTGTCCCGGCGCCAAATTCTGATCTCCAAACCAAAGGACTTACCCAACAGCCACGCCCACTAACCGGGTCGGAGTGAGCAAACGGGCAGAACACACCGTTGAACCAAACCCAGGTTAGCTAGCCACGTGGGCGGGGGCGAGTGTATGCGCATTTCCAGTCCAGTCGCTTGACTCCATCGACCCAGCGTTTTGACCACCACGGTCCACGATAGGTAACACCTGGTTGCTCACACACGTTTCAGCGCTTGAATGGCAATGCTGGACTGGAGAGAAAACAACAGCCGCACATAACTTGGTCTGAACAAATTACTATGCTACAACCGGATCGCACTCCTAAAGCAAAAGAACGACGTGTCTGTAATCTGACGACAAAACAGCGTATTGAACTGGTTTTTACTTACGCTGTCTGTGGTGAAATATGGAGGGGACCACTAACAAGTTTGGTGCAAGGCATGTGAAAATGCGACCAGTTACCTGCATATCAGTTCAAAGGTTGACGAGAAAGTTTGTTACAGTGGTCTATGTTCATAACTTGCAAAGAAGGGGTCGACTGCGCATATCAACAGACGTCTGTTTTGCTAGTGATCTTAAGAAAACTGTAAAAACAGCCTCCAAAAGAGTTTCCGTCGGTTCATTCAAGAATTTAACCCTCTAAAGTCCGCTGTACGCAGGACATTCATAAGATACAAGTATCACACATACCGGGAGACCCGATTACAGGAACTTCCGTTGTCGGATGTGGACAAAACGTGTCATTCTGTATGTGGTATTTATCAGAAATGGGTACTTATTCTACAGTATTTACAGATGAAGTAATATTACCTCTGAAAGGATTCGTGCAGAAGCCCCACTTTTGGCTCATCAACACCTCCCATCGGTTTGTACCAATCTGACGTTAACACAGTTCAAAGCTTATGGTTTCGGCAGGGCTTTCTGGAACACGGATTATCGAGCCTTTATTTCTTTGTTGATAAAAACGTTTTAGATAAAACATCCGTTCACACGCTCATTTACAAAGTAGGGCATTCCTCTTAGCAGATGCCGCAGTAAAATGTTGGACCGACGCTGGAGCAACTAACAATATTCGACTAAGTTTGGTTTCAACAGGATGATGCAACACCACATTATACAGTATGTGTACCAGAATATCTGGGTGAAAAATTCAGGCGATGATCGATCGATCGCGATGGACTATGCTTGCCAACTAATACATGACCGGATTTTCTTTCTTTGGAACTACCTCAAACGCAAAGTTTGCAGAGGATATCCACAAACATTGGAGGAACTAAAGATGGTCGTAATCTTGAGGTGCAGTACAATTTCTTAGGCCAGTTTGCAGGATGTGTTCTTCCACTAGTTAAGAACAATGCTTTTGTTTAGGCAAAGCTGAAGAGAACACTTTGAACATCTGTTGTGAAATTATGGTTTATATACTACTGCTTCCTTTTCTTTTCGTTTTTGCGTGACAGTATTGTTGACCTGTCAGTTTTTGTTCATGTGTATGGAAGTACTATAGAACAAATAGTTTAGCGCTCGATGTATTAGGTAATTATTCACAGGTGGGCATAGAGACGGAAAATTTACTTATCGACCTGTACAAACGGTTACTGTATAATGGGGTTAACCGTACCGACAAGAGTACATCACGCAGATTAGACCAGTTCTAACTAATAGGGTGCAGTAGCATCTTGATGCTGCGTACGGTTCATTTGTAAAGTATAAAAATGATTCCGATATCGGTAGCTGTTTCCTTATGACGGCGAACTGATCGCGGCCCGCTGGTGTGTTCTGGTTCCGGAATGATATTCCGGTACATTTTCTGCACGGTAATTTTCACGACAGTGCAGGTTTCCAGATAACAAGGCACCTCAACCTGGACAATATTTTTGAATGAGCTGTCCATGCCGATCTCGATAACGCAACAACTTGCCTTCGTCACGGCACAGATAAAATGGTAAAATAAGACATGTGGACAGAAAGTGGAGCGACATGGCTGAGTAACGAGGTCACAAAACTGAGAGGTGCCAAGCGACGTTTATTGTTTGCACAGCATGACTATTACACGTTACGTCAGAATCCGTAAATGGTGCGATAAACCTAAAAACACAAAATGGCGTGTCTCTGTTCCTATGGAAAATGTGTCAGGTTTTGGTCATTCTCAGTCATTTGTAAATCCGTTTCTTCCATGAATGCAACTCTTTTCTATCCATCGGTTGGTGAAAAGGCTTTCGTGATGGAACAATCCGTTAGGGAATTATCGTATTTTTACTTGATGCGTTCACATTCACTAGCGCATGCCGGTTTCCAGTCCAGCATTACCTTTCAGGCGCTGAAACGTATGAGCAGCCAGGCGGTACTGATCTTAGCCCGTGGTTCCCAAAATGCTGGGTCAATGGGGTCGAGCGACTGAACTGGAAATGCGCAAACACCCACCCCCACCCATAACCAGGTAGTCTGGACGTGCTTTCAGCTGTGTGTTGTGCCCGTTCGCCCACTCCGACTCGGTTAGTGGGTGTCGCCGTTTGGTAAGTCCTTTAGTATTGAGTCCGGAATTTTTCACAGAGACTGCGTCTTGGGACAATCTGTACATAAGGCTCCGGAAATCCCACACAAAACAATGAAGTTCTGAGAAGAAACTAAGTACTATGTGATTGCGGGTCGAAGATTGAGATAAGGTATCATGTTGAGAAGATCACTGAGTACTCATACTGGATCCGTGTCCTCAGGATGTACGTATCGCGTAGTTCAGTACTTATGTCTCCAGAACAAAGACTAGGGACCACATCTGCAGACAGCAACCACATCCAACACCAACCAGTTAACCGCGGCCGAGTCGCCTATATTTGCAACCCGTTTATTCTTATTTATCCTTCGACAAATGAGCATCTTTCGCATCTAACCTTCATTTGTTCTCTGAAGTCGTTGTGATCCGGAATGCAAGTTATCTTATGGCACCACGATAGAAGGCTGGGTAGTAACGAATCAGTCGTCTGATGAGAAGTCCATACAGCTCGTTGGACAAAGCGATTAAATCACTATAAGTGGTTCTCGTTAAGCGTAAGAGATCAACTAACAATAATGGACTGAAGCTTCACCTCAGATGAGCCTTTTACTACTGATGTACCTCGTGTGTCACACGGGATCATAGAAATGAGATGTTGGTCCTGGTAGAATAATAACGGTCGAACAGCACAGTACGGAACTGTAATGGACAAGTGGGTATGCGCGAGACCCTCGTCCAATAACAAATTAAAACGCCTTTCCCGGAGAGCAATCGAAACGTAGTCCCAACAGGCATCGAACTAGAGAACACAGCGGAGTTTGGAAACAAACCGTATATTTCCAGCAATGTTTGGAAATATGATACGTAGTTAGCTCTAGCCTAGTCTGGGACCAACGGCGGCAACCAATAAGAGGAAAAGAAGAAGCACGAGATGGACCACAGCCCACTCGGCGGCACTCAAAAACACGCCAAGCAAAAAGTGCGTGGTACGTTCGAGTGCGTTAAACAACGCTCGGAAAGTTTCGGATTAAGCGACCTTGGAGAATGGAATAATAAATGAGTCGTTAGGACTAGAGCAAGTGTAATGTGCGACCGAAACCAGCAGGCGCGCACTAGTTGGATTTGAATTGGTGACGGAGCGCGCTGCTGTGTTGTCGGCACAGTTTTAGTTATCGTTTGTGTAAGTTGTGTGTATGGCTCACTGGGCCTTCGGCTCATGCTTGTTCTTGATGTTTCCTTTTACAGGATTGTTGCTGGAACCCCCTACTTCGGGAGAACGCTGTCCCCTGGTGTCTCCACATTGCCCCAAAGTTGGTCCGTAAGTGTAACGGACAACCAGAGTAGAAACAGCCGTCTTGCATGTTACACAAGCATTCGCTGTGTATAATTAGTTACACGACTGAAGAAAATGGCACTAAGTTCACATCAGGCCTCCTATAGCGAGCGTACACAGAGTCACGCGTACAGAACAGGCAAGCAGGAAAACACGGTTGCAGCCGGGATCCTTAGAGAAGCCACACGATCGCTGGTCACTACAGAACATATCAACCATGCTCCGTTTTCGATTCATCATATCTGTTACATCTACATACCATCAAAAATGTTTGCAACGACCATGATCTTAAGATAGTGGGGCAACAACTCCAATACGACATTAGTAATTCAATGTAAATCTTGCAAACAGTTCATATAATCATTTCAGTAATGTAAAACTTACCAAGAAGGGTTTGGCAGGTATTTGATCCACGTATTAGAAACGTACACTCTAAACACCAGAGCGCATTTCTTTCTGATAATGCCGACAGATCTTTTCGTGTTTAACATGACCAAAGTTTACGAGGGATTTTCTGATAAATATTTTGACCTTCAGAAAGTTGTTGAATTGAAACAAATCATGTAATGTTTCACGACACTCACTGTCAAATCGACTTTGCGTTGAGCTTGTGCTGTTTCCTGAATTAGTTGGAATTATTTTCAAACCAATAAACCTCCGACTGTTATATCATTTTGAGCGTGAACATAGTGAAGCATTATTATCTGATGTGCTTACAACCGTAGCCAATACATCTTGATAAGTGAAGATGGACTGTGTCCACCTAGATCAACGAGCTGTAACCAAGATGTAAACTTTGTTTGCTAGTTTACTCTCCGGAGGACACCTTATTGAGACGTGTGGTTTAATGGAATTCCCGTGGGAAGGTGGCTTTCACGCCTACCGTAGTTTAGAATGCACACATTGTTTTCAGACGCGTAACCACAGTTTTTCAGCTATTTCTCATCAAAGTAAGCAAAAACTGGTTACCAAGCAGGTTCGCGTTGTACGAGAGTGCACACGCATTGCGTTCTGTTTGCGTCATAGGCTCACTTACCGAGGCTTCTAAGTATGGCCCAAAACAATAGTGCGTTCATATAAAGTGTAAAACACATGTTCGTATGCTTTCGCCTATGGCAAATTTATCTGGCTCTCTACATAGATGAAGCTATTCGCTTAGACAGCTGAACGGACATATAATGTGCAATATGCTGGGGGCCGCGCTTAATGACGACGGCGGTCTTCTATCCTGGGTTACAAATGATGAGAAATGCCTCAGAGATCGTAGTCACATATAGTCACATTTAGTGGAAACTGCTGAATAAGGGTGACCGAAGTCTAAAGTCTGCTACAAACGGCCCTAATATCACAGCGTAACTTGTGTATTAACACGGTAGAACAACTAATCGGTGGGTGGTAACTAAGCCAGCACGGACTAGGCATGCAGATGGTACGGCCCTCCCCGTTGACTCGCGACAACCTTACCCATGCTGACGGAATGTTAACAAACCCTGAGAGACTGAAGCAAAATACTGTTATTTTTTAGCTCTCGTTATCGATCGATCATTTTACCATTCGTTGACTACCGTTAATTCGCTGTTACCATTTTTGACCCTGTCTTTTGAAACACTCCACTCAGCACAATTCCAACTCGCCTTGCTGGGAGAGAAAGGCCAAAATTCTTGTAAATCGATTGGAACCTGAAGTGTGGATTGATAAATAGCGAGCTAGTTTCAAGGAATTGAAGGGTAGGATACACGTGTTGATACCATACGGTAAACGATCGAAGTACGGGATGAACATGTCTGCAATTCAGGGTGATAGTAGTTCAACCCGTGTATGGACTGTTTTCTGGTCGATAGGAAGAAGTGAATTTATACTTCCATAGAATACTGTCGGAGACTCGAGGTAGAACAACTGACTGCAAAGTTTACTGTTGATGAGTTCGGATTAGGTTGACCGAATATTTCAGAATAACACCAAGGTTTACGAATTTAAACTTGTATGGGAGTTAAACTGTTCGGGTAACAGCGACTACTTATCTGGCACCGGTTACTCACGAACTCCACTTCAAACTTCATCATTGTTTAGTACTTGTTCGCAATTGTGAATGATTTATTTCAGTTTCATGAGTTAGCACAGCGATCTGCAAAGAGAGTGGACGTGTTATTTTAACGTGCGAAAATCCACACAAGCAAAACTACACCACAAATAGGGACAGAAGTATTTAGCATAGTGGTCGTTTCTGGCTTTCTGGCTATGCTTTATTTATTGAGTTTTCTTCCGCCAAACAAAGGTGGCCCTTTTAGATCAATAAACTTCTATTCCGTTTCACAACACATATAAACGATATACGAAAAACATCCACAGTTGCTTCGGAAACATTTACTTTAATTGGGCAATTGCTTGTGCATCTCTGACCTTTTATCTGCTCAAGTGAATAGACTGGTAAAGTAGTTGACAGCGGCCTAAGGCTATCTGGTTCATTGGATGTTTCAGATAAGAGTGAGACTAAAGAGTTTGGCTGTTTTCCTAGCCGGTGAAATCTCTTGTATTGCATTAAACCTGACTTGACTGAATGAGACTGGGACACCACTGAATGAATCGGATGCTACACGTATACTATAGGTGAACACTTGAATAAAACCGTCGTATAACAAAAAATTAATCATTAACTTTATTCGGATGATAGCAATAAACACTAAACCGGAAACAGATAGCAAACATCTGCCCAATCCTTTGTTATCTGTTAATAATTTACCATTTGTCAACTTACACAACAGAGTTCGATCTTGTCAGCTTAGTCCATTTTTGGACAGTTGCCTGGTTCGATCTTCGAGGAGTTGCGAGTACCAACGACGAGCTCGTTTATCAAAGCCGATGTGATCGTGGTTCGTGACGACGCTGCTGTGGTGCTTGACGTCAGTATAGTGGATGATTACCGAAGCCAATTAGCCTGGACAGACAAGATTGCAAAGTACGGGACTGACTCCC
>JTDE01002019.1:48126-80323 GCA_014338405.1 Paragonimus skrjabini miyazakii
ACCAATTGATCGAGCATCCCGAGCGTTCCGGAATACGCGCCGGCGAACGGCCTTATTGCTCACGCGGTCAGGAAAAGACTTTCGAACAATTAACCTCACGAATTTATTTACCAAGTGCCATCAGGTACAAGTCAACTGATCGATCTGCAAATTATTTGTTGCAATTCTAAAAACGTTGTACCGTTGAAGTATCACATACAAGAAGCAATTGTGTATACTGTTTTGGGTTGAGATTTCTGTTGTTCAGTCAGTTTTACTTCATTCGTGTCTAAACTTCTGAGATTGGTTTATTTCTAAAAACTTTCATCCGCATGCAGGTTTTGACAAAAGAAACAGGCGAGCCCTAAAAACCTACGACGCATTTATGCGGAGAACCTGATATTCACTGTTGCCACCTCTCTGATAGTTGTCTCACTATGAAGGACATTTTTCTGTCCCGATACGTCAGCCTTGACTGTGATAGAACTTCTGTGCCCTGAATAGCTTCTTGATTTTGTGAGACTGATCGTTCGCCTATTTTCTATTCATTATTTTTCATGTATTCCATTTGACATTCTAAAACTGTTCAGTATATACGCCACATATAACTTTTCATTTGATGACTGGCCCATTAGCGCCTGCTATTCTTGTGAGAGGAATTGTCAACTGTGGAATGTCGCAAACCATGCAACGTCTCACATTTGACGGACAGCTTGTTTTCACATTCAACTTTTTTAATATCTCTGTTGCTTAATTTTTGTGTCACCATTTGTTCTTTCTATGAACGAAGATATGTATATTGCTCTTCAAAATAAACGATAAAACAGTTCGATTTTAATGATCTAAATTGAAAAAATAATTGGCCTGGAATGAGTTTTTGGAGGAAAATATCTTATTAAGATATCTCTATTTGTCAAGTATCTTGTTTACTGAATGAGAGGTCATAAATTTGAGCTCGATGCAGATGGACTTTTTTATACTATTCATCTAGCTGTCTTTTGTAGTCACAAGATATTACAATTAGGTTAGAGAATATACTCAGTATTGCACTTTAACCTGGAGGTTACTCAACTTTGTAAGATGGAAGTATTTGTATGGATTCGGTAGCTGTTGAAACAAAAGTTGTGTTACAAGTGATAATCCGTAAAAGAGCTCACAGTGAAATTTGTCATTATGGATTGTTTTAATGTTAATCGATGAACCTTCAAGAACACAACAGTCATGTTGGGTGATGCTCTATTGATTAGATTTACTTCATTCCATGTTAAAATTTTCAGGCAGGACATCTTAACATGTCATACCATGTGTAATACAAGGCGCAGCTTTCCAAAATAGCAGGCCTTTAGCGCCAGCATGTTAGGTTTGCTATGCTAGGGCCTACCTGCATGCTGTTTCTTCTACTCTAAGTGAATCACTTGTGTTTCCTTAACTGTTGCGTTTTTATCCTACCGGTGGTCGATGACAAAACCCAAAAAGTCGAGGGGTCAGTTGGTGTTGACAGACAATCTGTTAGGGACAGACGTATTCAGAATTCACTCTTTTGATAATTAAACGAGTTGAACAGTTTAGGAGCCGATTAACTCTAGGTCCGTGAAATCTTGTGCAATCGATACTTGTACCTCAGTCATAACTAACCAGCTTTATTGACCTATGGAAACCTGGGAAACGAGAAGCTAATGACTAACCTTGACCTAAGTACCGTATGAATTTTGTATGCAAATCTGCCACCTGTTCTAACACCTGTTCGCAAGCTTCTTCAGTCAAATTAATGTAAAAGTATTGTACTGCTGTTCTATGAATCCCACAGATTGTTACAAAAAGAGCCTAAAGCAACCGGATATCGCGTGGTTTCTCTCTGAGGACTTGTTGCTTCCAATGGGTAGTATTTCACTGTCTCCTTCCACAGGCGGGCAAACAAATCTATCTACCTAATGTAGTCGCTTGGATGTTCCCTCCAGCTGGCTCCCTCACAAACATGTAGGTAAGATATGGTCGATAATAGTTGCTAGGTGGAAAATGTGACCGCTGGCTAGCTATCTGCCCATTTGGGTGGATGATTGGATAAATTGAAATGTTAGTTCTAGTTACTATTTTCACATACAGCAGATGTATGTGTGGGGGCAATACAAGGCATCATTCCGATGTGGTGAACGGATGATTTCGAAAGTATTAAAAAAGAAGGTGTAATACTCGGAATTATGGAATTCGAATAGCCCTAGAAATCGTGCTCAAATTAAAACCTTCCACGCGAGTAATAGGCAGAAGACCTCGTACTGGTTGCAGTAAGCAGTTCATGTTCGTGAGACAAGAAGCCGAATTTATGTATGGACAACAGTATTAAAGAAATCATAGTCACTCAGTGACTGGTCATATGGACACATACAAAGTCACAAACTAAACGTGAATTGGTGCAATACGGAACAAAGAAATAAGCCAATAACAGAGGACGTAACATTGAGACGGGTTGTCCAATCCTGATGCAGTATCTTTAACGCGACGTTTAGATTGGTCTCTTGTTAGAACTCCTATTGTGTCAGGGTTTGGATAAACGGTGAATCGAGTAGATTTTCATCATAGAAGACTTAACAGATTCACCCATTTCAAGTCTACAATCTGATTGCTGTTTTGAAAACTCATGGTATGAACACCTGGAGAATTGCAGGGTTATGGTTTTGCTTGATGACTAACAATTTATGATAAGTCGCAAATTAACTCCAGCTACGTTTGGTTGGTTGTATAATGAACTAAAATCATTTTATCAGTGTTATTTCCTATCTCTGTTCATCGTCAAACCCACATCCCTTGCAAATGATTTTAAAGTTGTTTGTCTCTATAGACTGAGTTAGTTTGAGTGAGATTTGAACAAACATTCTGCCCTGTAAGTAGCAATATTCTCATCCCCCTTGTGGTTAATTTGTTGGGAATTATGACTTAATTTGGATAATAGCGATCAGGTCGTTACAAATACCACATGCAAAGTTATCTGGTTACATGCGGCGTATTCCCTTAATAAACTTGTGATCATCAAGCTGAACTTAAGGTTCACGTACCTTGGTATTTATACAAACATTTAGGGTAACAAAAAAAATAATCAACTATTAACCGAACAGTCACATCTCTCTGAGTCCAAGCAAGACCAAAACCAGTTGCATAGATGGCATATTTGCGAGTCGGAACATTGTCTGCATTCATGTTCTTCTGTACGTAGTCGATGTGAGCTGGCAACTCAAAGTCTAATGTGCCTATCTGTGAGAAGCTTACAGACCTTAAGAGAATGAGACCATAGTTACTGAAATTAAGTTTTAAGTTGAATGATCTGCAATGGTAACTCAACGGATAGTACAAGTTGTAAATTGGCAGCGGTAATGCTGGTTTGCTTAACTCATGATATGAGAGATTTTATTGCATTCATAGAAGAGCTTATAGCTGAATATTAAAACAATACAGTTAGATTCAAGTCACCGAACAGTGGTACATTTAAATGTCACTCGTCCACCGGTCCACGGCTTTCATTAGCATTCAACAGATGTAAAGATGACAAAATATAATAAACACAATGGGGGTCTGTACTTCATGATAGTCATGGCTTCCGCACATCGATGAAGTTACGGATTGGTCATCATGTAAATAAGTTTCAGCATAGGCAACTTATAGGGCTGATGATAAGTTACCGGGAGGTGCTGTGCACGGGTTGACATAGGTTGTTTGTGTCTCGTGTGATAGTGACAGCGACTGACACTGTGACGATCAACTGAGCAATTTGGCGTTTAACCCAATCCAATAGTTGTTATTTTGCCCTAGTCCGTAACTGGCATTCAGTCTTGCCAAGATAACAGAACCCAGATCCACACTGGTACTAAAATTTGGCGGATGATAGCACTAGCTGGTTGAACTGTTTCAACAGGACGGAAAAGTAGCCAGCAACTCTAGAAATGCTTGCGAGAACCGAGAGTTGACTAGAGGGAACAGTGAAAACCTGCGGTCAGTTTCACTTCACCTAAATATTTTCCGCAGCCAACCTGGCTGGAGATTGAGTTCTGTGCAATGAATATGTAAGTTTAGTCTATGCTCGAAAACACAACTGATACTGCTGATTGATAATCTATGTAACAACAAGGCAAAGCAGGCTTACTGTGTTTCCGGCTCTCTATCTAAAGCAATGCTCTTGATATTGCTGGTCAAACGGATAAGGGTTTCTTTTCAAAATGTTCGATTACCTTTCTCTCATAAACAGAGGGAAAGTCGCAGCTGTCGCATCCCCATAGACTTTTCACTCGGCCCCACTCGAAAAGAAGCACTAGGCTCGAGTTTCGATCTCATTAGAGCTCGTCAGTAGTGCATATCCTCGCCACTACCAGGAATAGAACCACGGCCACGTTGTTCATGAGGCAACCGTGTTTACCACTTCACCATTGACCTCACATTAGGCACGACTGAATTATCATATGTGAACGCTCAACCACTTTCGCTTGTGAATAGTGATCAGGTTGGCCGATCGTCTCGATAGGAGACACAGTAACTCTCCTGTTAACTCCAATCGATAACCCCGCGATTAGGACTTCCTAGATAGGTCGAAATCTTCGATCTCATTAACCGTGCTCTAACGAGAGCGAAACTCGAGTCTTGTGCTTCTTTTCGAAAGGGATCGACTGGAAAGTTTATGGGGATGCGACAGCTGCGATTAATTATGGGTGATGTTCAACTTGAAATTAACCAAATCCCCGACTACTCATTAGTAATCTAGTGATAAAGTCGTTTGGGGAGTAAAAAATACAAACATAATTAAGTGATTCTCTCAGAACAATTAACTTTTGCATTTGTATAAGTCATGACAATATGCATCAAGGACAGGAGTTACTTTTCCGAGAAATCCCCAACATTTTGTGGTATCAAAAATATTTTTCCGCTAAGTACACTGTTGCGATCAGTATGGTCTATTATCTGATGTTTTATCGGTTCTAATGGTACTAAACATTATGCATTTTCCTAAGTTCATAAACACAAAACTGGTTACGGTTTCCTCATTCTCGTAAAATTTTCAGCTAGTCCGTTCTTGAAAAAGAGTACTACATTTGGGTTTCGCTTTTGTTAACGCTCGTCAGTAGCGCATATCCTTGTCAAGGATTAGAAATCAGACCAATGTTTCATAGGGCAACCACGTTACCCATCACGTCACTGATCCCACAGGAGGCATGACCAAATAATCAGCTGCAAACAGACGACCACAGTGGCTTATGAACATTCCTCAGTAACCCAACCGCAAAAGTTTGCAAAGGGTAGTTTGGTTGTGTATCTGTTTACCAGCCTACGAGCGTCCGCAATTTCAGCCTGGGAACTGCAACCAATTCTTATGGATAACACACTGTCCACTGGTTGCTTCCCTGCTACCACATTGTTAGGAGTTATCGAGATGTTCACTTCGGGTGGATGGATTGGAGAAGTAGAAAGGTGACTCACTTGGTGAACTGCAAGTGACGTCGACTTTAATGTGCACATATATTTGCAGATTGTGGAAGCGCTGATGACGGTGTACACACAAACCACCAACGATTGGTACACAGGGGCTACGCGAAGATAGTCTCCCAGTGTTTCATATAGTACACATATCGTGTGAAGCAGTTTTTGATGACATCTATACATTTTGTAAAACAAAATTCTTGAAACACAAGGGTGTCAAAATTGAACTGTTTGACGTGAAAAATGACATTCCAGAAGGACGTTTGGGACAGTCGACCAGTCAGTACCGCGAAAAGGAATTAAACTAGATGAAAACCAGAAAACACTGTATTTTTACATTCGTCTACACGGGTTATATATTTAAATTGGGAATGAATTTTTCACAGTCGCTTGCAATTCACAAAAAGCTTTGTAAAACAGGCGGTTTGAGATCTGAATGATCAAATCGCAAGTGAACAGCCCATTAAAAGTTCGGACGGGGCAAACGGAAAACAAAGCAGCAAACGGGACTTATTTTCTGAGTTTGATCATCAGTATAATTGCAATACAATAAATCTAAAAAGATTAATCAGGGTAAGTACTAAAACCGGTCAATAAAGAGCACGGACTGTGTGTTTGGTAACATATATCAACCATGTTTCTACCTTGTGAGTTTTACGGTATGTAGTTCACGAGAGGTTAAATGTCCGAAAGAACTGCTTTTGAGATCAACGTTCAGGGCTGTGCAGTCGGATACTAATAACCTCGACATCTGCCAGCAACTTTTGGCAAACATACCTTTCTCACTTTATACTGGCACACTTTCCTACTCACTCTTGTTACTGTCATATTTATTGTATCGTCATTGCATTGATGATCAAACACAGAAAGTTTGTTGCTTTGCTGTTCTCGTGAGTTCAGTGGGGAGTTTCAAAGCAAACGATACGAGGGGTTGTCGAAGTGAGTAGGGTTATGCGAGCGACCATTACTACTGCTATAATTATTATTTTGGCTAGTACCAATAACATTATTATTGATACTGTTATTAACAACGAAAACTGAACTTTCGTGTTTGTCTGCGTCCATTCGTAATAATAGAGTATAAAGAGGTTACATGCCAATTACATATAAATCCTCTCATTACAAGCGACGTTGACAAGACTAGTGACTCATCGGATGAGGTTCATGACGCGATAGCTTACCGGTTCAGCCTCCTATTCAGGTTAGCTATACCCGTCTCCAAACCACGACGAAATCTGTCGAGGAGAGTTTTTTTTAGAGTGAGCATTTCGAAATACTAAAAGCACTTCACTGCCTAATAATGAGTACATCAACTCATTGTTCCGGACTCTGCACTCGTAGGCATTTTGCTTGTTTTGGTCATACTGAAATGCTTGGGATTCGGTGATTAGTAAGCATTCAGTAGTAGAGTATTCATTAGTTTCACTTCGGATTAACCTACAGCACGTCAAGAAGGTCACAGAAACAGACTTCCTTCGCGTTTTATCATTAAGAAGTTGCTGTCCTCTAAGCTGGGTAGATATAACCTACCAACCATATGATTGTTCTCGATAGTAGACTGAAACCACCAAATTCCTCATACATGGCAACCGTTTGGTTGGTTGGAAAGTAGTTACTTCAGAGAAGTTTGTACTATCGACACGGTGAATCGAATTAATGATTCCTGGTGGACAACTCGTCAGTACCACCTACGCTTTCGTGTATATATATATATATATATATCGCACAAATAAGGCGATCGATAGAATGTAACGACAGTGCAATTGATTTTTGCATATCCACGTCGAAATCAATTCGTAGGGTTTTTAAAGTTGAATCGTGCCTGTTGCGAAAAGCTGGAAAGTAGATGGCACACAGTCCCAAGAAAGGCACACTGTAAATTAAATTTCTCTTGTATTTCAGGTCTGGGGGCAATGTTTTAGATGTTCGGAAGCCTGCTAGCTCCCCTCAGGTTTGCACGTACATTTGGAAGAATACGTTTTTCAAATGTCTGTACAAAGGATGCTAGGACAGATGAGCGTATTTGCTCATTGCTGTGAGGCATCCTGAACAAACCACGTCATTTATCAGCAAATCGAATCAAACTAATTTGCAGTGTTCTACTTTCGTTGCCACGGGATCATTGACAGCCTGAGGTTTAAGTTCATTGGTGTCAAGGTAGAAACAGATGCTTTGCACAGGATGTACCTCACCACTTTAGCGCCAATTATTCACATTCCATCGGCATGATGACGTTCAGAAAACTGTCGTCTGGCAAGTAAAGTAGGTAGACAAATAAATCAGGTAGCTAGCAAAGCCATTTGCGGAAACGGAAAGTCATCGTTGTGAGAAAAGCATAAGGATGAAGTAACGTCGTGACCGTCACGTACACGTAAATCAAGTGAATTTCAGTGCATAACTCTTGAAAGACAGATCTTCAAAGCTAAAATCATGTTGACAAAATGTTCACCCGTCAACACACTGACTAAGTTTGTTGTAGATGATCACAGTTAAAACGACGATTCTGAGAGTGAACGGAATATTATTGTTGTTGTTGTTGTTTTCTTGACAAGATCGAACAATTGCATAACGTAAAAATTGAACATAATTAACGACTGGTTGCAACCGTCGCATTCCAATAGATTTTTCCATCAGCCTCAAGTTTCTATCTTGTTAGCTCCTCTTCAGTAGTAAATACGATGTACAGACGTTCAGTCGCATTCGCTTGTGGGTAGTGCTCACACTGCTGGATAATGGCAAACATATTCACTACTGATGAGATTCAGCAAGTGCGAAACTCGAGTCTAGTGTTCTTTTTCGAAACTGGTTGACCGGGAAGTCTACGGGGATGCAACAGCTGCAATCAACCGTGGATGACGTTCAATTTATATAAATCAAAATCTTCTACCATGCATAAGTATTCATAATACGGCTCAGCAATTGGATGGTTTATACTACTTTCAAGTCGGACAGAAGTCCTAACCGTAGGATTATCGATTGACAGTAACAGGACTGTTATTATGTCTCCTTTCGAGACAGTCGGACAACTTGGGCACTAGTCACAAACGAATGTGGTCCAGTGATTATACATGACAAGACAGTCATGTTTAATGTGAGATTAAGGGTGCAGTAGTCAACGCCGTTATCTCATACAAGCGTGGGGGAGTTCTAATCCCGGCGGTAGTGAGGGCATGCATTGCTGACGAGTCCTAACAAAAACGCAACTCTAGTATATGTCTTCTTTTCGATTGCTTAACTTTAGTCAAATAAGGGTGAACAAAAGTAAATAAGTGTTTGCAGCTCCCATCGCACACAAACCAGATGTGAACATGGGCGCTGACCTTCCATATTTTTGCGTATTAAGAATACCCGTCCGCCCAGATTCAGTTTAGGAATATATTATTTCAGTCCTCTTCAAATTCTCCTAGAATTTATATGAAGTCATCTGTGAAAATAACTGCTTTTGGCAAGTTACATCCGGTTTAGACACTGGTATGCAATGTTCGCGAGTTATATAATGAACAATTAAGCAGGTCGCGTGCATCATTAGATGCCTGACTGAATGGGGTGGCTTACAGGCTAGTGGAGAGAGGTGGTGTGTGTGTGAGGACAATTGTCTATGTAGCGACCATGGGTGACAGCGTCAGACGGCTTGCGTTTGGTTGAACCTCAAATAGTTTCGGGTTAGATGACCATTGGAAGTGTAGGGTTCATACAAACTGCTTCTAAGCACATAAGCATATCTACATAACCTGATAGCACCGGCCATAGCTATTGATAACAATCACTTCGTGGCGTATCTGACATGAGTTTTATGAAATTCGTAAACACTTTGGAACGTTTCTTCCGGTTTAATTCGATTACCAATCTTAAATATACGGGACCATATTGAATTAGAAAAGGGTTTACTCGAGCTATCATGAAGTCGTTTTGAGTGGTTTTCTTGAAACATCATGTTTCTCCCAATCTATCCTGCTTGAGAGGAAATGACAGAGTAAATAGAGAAAAACAGAGAAAACTTAGGCAAATTATTTCTAAGGCTTTGCTGTTGGACGATTATATAAGTAATTTCGTGAAGTGGGCAATCTCGATTATGTTCAAAAGTCTGCGACTAACAATTTGTTGATAAACGGGCAAAAGCAAGCTATTTCTCAGTTTTCACAATAATGTAACGGTCTCTACTTTAATGCAGGTTATTAGGTGTGAATAACTCGGGATATCCACTTTCAGTGAACGGTTTTCAAATATACTTTACCTCATCCTGGCAAGTGTACGGTGCACAGGTCTTCGGCGCTCTGGTTATCGAACAGAAAACTAAATTCTTTTTGTAGTTCAGAAATATAAAACTGTAAAAATGCGTGGGTGTACTAGTTCACTTAATTTTTTCTATGTACTGAACTCCGATCTGTGAAGCAGTGTTACAAATGACGGTCTGTTATCATTTTCCAATTCTATGGTAAACGTTACATTGGGATGTCTTACTGAACTGTGACTTGGGATTCGTCGCTATTTGGAATCAGGCCAAAAATCTCCAAATAGCTCTTGTACAATCTGCGTTTAGTAATGATATGGCAGAGGTTAGTGGTCTCCAGTTTGGCTGTAAATACATAATCGATCCACTGCAGCCAGTGGTTTATCGTCGAGGCCGGATGTCTAACGCACGTATGTTCATCGACACGAAATTTTTTCGTTGGAAACTTATTTGATATTCACATAATGCTTTGACGATAAATGATCGAACGGTACTACCTATTGGTAGTGCAACGTATTTATGTACATTGAATTACAGAAAATAATTTAAAAATGATGAAACAAAACCCATGGACAGTAAACACGTTAGAAGTGCTGTTCTCCACCTGTAATATTGTCAGCAGCACCTAGTTCGCCTCGAGACTATTGTTAACATGTACAAAATATTACTTACGTTTGCTGTGTCATTAAATCACGTATCAGCTGTTTGCTTTACTGAAAAAACTAATATTCCTCTACGTGCGCTCTTCCTTCACAACAATCGGCGTCAGAAACAGGATTAATAATGGAGATTCCGTGTCTGCATCCGTTTGAAAGTGGTGTTTTCCGGGGCTTTTCAGGTGGCTTCTGGAGGTAGGTTATGCAAGCGAATTTGAAACCAATCGACCGAAGCTGACGGCCCCATGGATGCTTTTCAAGAGAATGGCGAGTGTTATTTTAGAGCCGAAGCTAAAATGTCAGCAATACTGGAATAGTCCACCTCCAAGAAGGGGTTGTTCGTCAGAATTGGCAGTCATGTTGATTATCAACGACAATGCGGCGGTTCGATAGAGAGCATGCGTTAGCTTCGAAAGAGATGGACTCTTCTGTATGGTCTCACTGCGCACAGCTTTACCGAGAGATTCGCTTGGAGTGAATACGTATTTGGAGCAACAAATGCCAATCGACTAGATAACATGCCATCAACAGTCCTGGAACAATCCGAAATCATTCCAGTTACCAGTCCAAAGACTTTAGAAGAAGGTTTGGATAACGCTGCTAAGTAACTTCGCTGCTGTTAGCAAAGATTAAAGTGGACCATGTTAATGGAATGGATGAACTTGGAATCCCAGTCTGAACTCTGACTCAAGAAACAGCAACTTTGTATGTAAGCAGTAAGAAAGAGTGTCGTGAGAACGTACGTCATGGAGATGGAAAGCTTGAACCTTGACAGAAAGTGTGCCAGTTAGGCAAGAAAAGTTACTGCTTAAGTAAACGGTTAATTGTTTTTATTTGTCCAGGGTGAGAAGTCCCTACTAAGTTTGATTTACAAGGCAATAATTCGCGTTAAGGTGAAAACCACCGCCATCCTGGACTACTATCGGATTGACACCAAGGCGGCAATTTTGTTGGTGAGTTCATGGTAAGGAAATATGATTTAACAGTGCGCAATAGTCATTCGAACATTCAGTAGAATTAAACCCAAAGGTATTAACTTCACACCAGGCTGTCGTTCGTGATTTCACCAGACGCATGCCAGACTATGTTAAGAGCAGGGTTGTCTACCCGTTCTCAAACTGTCATTAAAATACGTCAAGCCTGGAAGAAGTACACAACCAGAAAACGTGAACCACCGCTTTAGACAGACTACAGGTCTGAACACTTGTGAACACCGGCTACTTAATGTTGTGCATCATGAGTTCTAGGAATCGTTCACTACCAACTGGTAATAGTTCGACCATCCTGAACTAGTTAAGCACGAAGGTCTGAATGAATCAAAATGTTTTCTCCTGTTAAACTCCGGAAGGATTCCGAAGCACCCATAGCAGCACACTGAAAGGCAAATAAGTGACATGTTGAAAAAGAATGTAATCGTGGAAGTATCTAATTCTCCACCTTGCTGTCAAAGAAGTCCCATAAGAATCTCTGTCTGCTTCGAAAGACGTAATCAAGGTACACGCAATAAAGACGTGATTATCTTTGTCGTATCATAAATCTTCCATAGTATGCAAGTCTCAGAGTTATTCACACTCGGATATGTGGTAAGAGGCTTGTCAAGCAATCGAGTGACATGGAAACAATCTTTGCCATTGGGGATTAACAGTATCGGTTTGAACGCATATAGTTCGACTTGTTAAGTGCTTCATTCACGTTCATCTAAAGGATGCTCACAGTTCTGGACAGACTATCTAGTTTTGTCGTCTACAAGGACAGTATTCTATAGCGTTAATGAAGTAGGACATACGATGCATGCTTCGGCCATATTAAAGAAGACAGAACAAATTGGCTGACGTATCAACAGCCCACAGCGAAAACCGGCGAAACAAATAGTGTCCCTGCAAACCGCGGTAATGTATGCTTAATGGTTAAAATTGGCCGGAAGCACAGGACCGGTTTCGTGGTTGTTGCCACGAAGAGACTGGTTTGAAAGTCTATTTGAATGTAAAGGCTGCAGTTTAATGTTGGTGATGTTCAACCGAAATGAACCAAATCCCTGACCACTGACCAGGAACAAGGAGTATAGTTCCCAGTCTTGATATCGTAAGGATTAGGTCCATCTGGTACCAGGGAAGCTGACGACGACCGAGGTAAGTCTAGCGCCTACATCAGTAGGAACGCAGAGACACGTCCACTTAATTAGCAACTTAACCAACGCCGGCCTCCCTTTGCAGATAATGCTGAAGAAGAACTGTTGATTTGGCTGATCGGGAAAAGCCAATCAAACACGTGTTAAACCCGAAAAGTTGATGAAGACTGGTTAACTGATTCTGGAATTGAAAGAGACTGAACGGAGCTTCACGATAGAAACAGATGCGATCTTGTCGTCGGCTGACCACACGAGATGCAACCAACCTTATGAACTTCCCAAGCAAAATGTTAAATAACCGGGAATGACGGATGACTTCGGCAACTACTTACTGGCGTAGCAATAGTCAGCTTTTGAAAGAAATCACCCACTTGAGTTTATGTCTTGCCCAGTCAATCCGAATCATTTAGTGAACGTGAGAGGTCACTTTCTACTAACCACTTATGACAATCAGTAGACATTTGTTACGAAAGCGGTCATACGCACCTGGAGGGCTATGATTGTATGAAAGGCCATAATAACCCACATCTTCACACTGATGGAATCCCACGCTACACATTAAGTGATCAATGTCCTGCTTCGAAAGCATTAAGTTTCCAAATAATGTAGGGTAGTTAATGATCAGGAGACTTCAAATGACGTGATGGAGTCCGCAACTAAACGATCTAACCAAATAAAACAACCGAATAATCAAAACCTGGTTAAAGGCTAAAGGAAGGAACCAGGAATAGATGTTGCTATTGATTCTGCTAGCCCATCGCTCCTCCTTGCAAGACATAACAGAGAAATCGCCATTCGAGCTAACGTTTGGATGAATTTCAGAACCATAAACCGAACAAGAGATTGGATTGTAGGAAGGCCAACGAATGAATGCAAGTTTGTCACCTGGGGCTTGAGAGTCGGTCATGCAAAAACCTCACAGTCGCGCAGGAGTTCGCTAAGAGTCAGTCACCTTCACAGTCGATGTCTAGTGTTCCGACCTTCCTAGAAGTTAAAGTACAGTGACCAGCAATTATTAAGTGCTACAATACAACAAGTTAGAGTGTTCTTCGAACAATGGAAGGAACCTTGCGTGATGGCGGTGGAAAGCCAAGGCCCAATATAACTGAGCAGTAATGCGGTTCATAAGCTTCGGGGGTACCGAGTCCAGCTACGCAACTAGCGCGAACCTTTATCAGGAGATAATGCACCACTGATGTGCTATTCTCATAACTGATATGATGATCCTTCATAAAAAGAGGAGATCCTCAACGACTTTTGCGGTAGCTAGAACAAACTGAAGAAGAAAGTAGCGACTATGAGTGATCGTACTATACTACTGGTGAGTAGCCACGCCGATATACCTACCGATTTGTCGAAGTGGCAGGAAAAAAATATAGAAAGAAACTGCAAAGACCAACCTAGCAAAAATGATGTGTTCCAACTACGGAGTTGTTAACGAAATTTGATTCTTTCCAGGACTAATGCTATATGCAACAATTCTTTGTTTGTTGTGTCCTTAAAGCACATGTCACCAGTCTCGCTACGCTAAATTAGTAACATCTGAGTCACCTCTGTTGGTTAACAATAATGACAATGAAAATTCGACTACAAACCAGCGTTAAAAAACCGGACTTGGGCACTTTGCTATATATCTTCAAATATTCGGTTACATCAAGACAACATGCTCAGAGAGGCAATGTTTCTGACTTTCACATGATACTTTCCATCTATTAACGTGTTACTTTAGCTTACTTCCAGTGGTTTGGGCTACATCAGTGAGGCAGAGTGGCAAAGTATACAGTGTTTCACCCGGTTATTGAATGAGTTAAACGCTTATTCTCGAAGCTCAAGAGATATGAAAATGAGTTATTTTTTTTGTTAATATCTTCCACTCTTCCGGTTTCAAATACTTTCCAATAAATATATCGAATGCTTAGAAAACAAGGAACATATTACCCTGAACTTGAAACAGTTTCGCGTTTTTCTAATTTTCAGCAGTTTTGTAGAACATGTTTTATTCATCCGTCATAAATCATAGCTTATCCTACATCTACAGATATCAAACGATCGTCTGTTTAAGGCGAAAGCTTATATTGGAATAAAACCATTATTTGATACAACATCATCAGTCAAAAAATGTCAGACATTAGACTCATTCATTGTTTCTGTCAGCTAGCGCGATTCTCTTACTAGCAGCTTAAAATCTGTCAATCATTTGTGTCTGACCTACAAGCTATGAAGCCTCCACCAAGACTCTGAAACAAGTTGGGAAAGTGGGTGCGAAGGATGCCAACTGAGTCGAAAGTGTTGTCCACTACTTTCTCACTGAAACTAACTGGTTTCAAATCTCATTAGTCGCATAATTTGTTTTCACCTACCTTGTCTAATGGGTGTGATCCATTACTGGTTAAGATGGTAAACTTGCGGATGCGAAGTAATACTCTTGTGCTTTGAGGCTGACTCCCAAATCATCGTTCCATAATTCGGTTTTTCATTTATCGATTTATTTAAAACACGGAAACCTCAACCTCCATGGTGTCTGCTCTTGTACACATTATCGATTGGTCTACGTTTTGTTTATGGATGAACGCATCGGGCTCACACGTTGGTTTCATACTAACACTAGCTTTGGTTCCCCTGTTACACTAATTGTTTAGTGGATTAGTTTTTCGGTGCAAAATTGGTTCACACTCTGTGAATGTGGATAAACACAATCTATTTCAGATTACCAGTTTGTTCTGGCTACGATCAGAATGAAACAAAACTGAAACCATAATATTCCTTATTGTTTATTCGCAAACTGACACTCTGTGATTGATATTATCAGGTAATGACAGTCTGAATGAGGACTGAACTGACAACTTTCTGTACTAAGGAACGAAACCTCTGTAGTTTTATTCCGCTATCATTTTGGTGTACGATTTTTGTCTACCACTGTCCATTGGATGATTACTTATCAATAGTTGATTATTGATTGCCCTCTGATTCTGGTCGTTTTCCTTCTTGTCAGATTACACATCCTACTGGCTGACAGATCTATAGCCGTCTGTCTGATTAGTTATGTCAAACGAAGTCAGCTGATTACCTCACTGTCCCGGAAACAATCAGGCTCATGATCGATAAACTAACCAAGACAACCAGGGTAAAAATATGAAACCATGGCACCAAATCACAACCACTAATCACTTAAAAGTAATTACACCTCAATCAGGTCAGCCTTATTATTTCCACCATAATGTGTGCACAGTTACTTTTCAGAAAATTTGTCAGTGTCTACACATCATGTCTATTTCTATGCCCATCTATCTTATATGGTTTAATGTTAGATAACAAAGTTATAGAGGTTTCTGACCGGTTTGTATACCTGGAAGGCTGCATCAGCGGGGGCGGCGGCGGTGTAGGGAATGAAACCAAAGTGCGTATTTCCAAGGCTAGTGGAGTGTTTGCTAATATGAGTTACCTTTGGCGACAGAGAGGTATCTCTCTGAAACTAAAGGGTGGCGTATATCAGTCAACAGTGATGACTGTATTACTTTACGGCGGCGAAACTTGACCACTCAGGATAGAAGACGTGAACAGCCTTCAGGTATTTGACCACTGATATCTGCGTTCGATTGCTCATATAAAATGGCGCCAGCGAGTGAGCAATGAGGGAGTTTGGTAGTGATTGTCAAACGAGTTCTTTCGTTAAATCCTTGCACTTACACAGACTTAGATGGTTAGGTCATGTACTTAGGACGCCAGCTGGTCGTCTGCCACACCGAGAACTGTTCGCCGATGTTGCGGCCGACTGGCGAAAGGCGCGAGGTGGACAGATGATGACATGGCATAGACAAGTGAAATAGCTCACCGAAGGGGATGGTCATAGTAGGTCGGGTTCGTCTCCCGGGATGGAGCCCTTGCGATTTACGCAGTCGGTGGCTGGAGACGTTAGGTGAGCTGGCGGTTAACCAATCTCAGTGACGTGAATGTTGTCGTTGTTTGGCCGAGTTGTCTGTGAAATAAACGCACTTAATAACGCGGGGCAGTGAAAGTCGTAAGGAAGCTGTATTGCAGATGACGTCTCACCTTCAGTTATAACTCAGTTGTTTGTCTGCAAGGTGTAGGCACCTTGATGTTGTAGGTTTGTATAGACGTAGCTATTTCTAGCAGTTAGGTCCCCTTCTCCTTCCGTTCTTTTTTCTTTCTCCTTTCCTGTACAGGGTTTGCTTTTTCTTCTTCGTGGTTGTGTGACAGTTAAACATCAGTGTGTCAATTACTGATGTATTGTTGTCTATGATGATGATGATGATGATATGGTTTCGGGTTTAAGTATCAAAGCGCTCAATTAAAAGCTGTCACCTCCATCCCTTGTCTGTTGGGAAGTCAGTGGTCATGATCACAGTTTTCTTTTTTCAAGGTACAAGCAAAACTTGGCTTACTATGCAACAGGTAGAACACAAGTGACTTGTATGTGATGCGCTATGAAAGATGAAGTTCACTGTACTCAGGGGGAGCTTCGTTAAAATAAACATCCCTGGACATTCTCAGACAGAAATATACCGTCAAAACTGAAGCGTTCAATCAGTCAGATGGTGGATAAGATGTTTATTTTATTAGTGTTCTTAATGTAATATAGTTACTTTTACAAAGCGGTCCTGAACATTGAACCGTCTACTTCCAAAGTTGTATAGTGTTCGGTGTGTCCATGAATGGGCTGCTTAACCACGACTTCAAGTTAACTGGGGGGTCTGGGCGATCATTAACTGAAAGTTATTTTTGTTGATCCAAATAATAGCTTGCCATAGCACCTCAACTCTATCTGTTTATCCGTATCCGAAATTGAGACACGTTTCTTCGTTCATTCCGTAAGTGATATGGAAACCTCGTCGTTGCCATGCATAAAAGCCCATATTGTGAAGAAGCCTGGGTGAGGTCATCCTCGAGACACCTTCGTTTTTACACAAGAAAGAGTGATGAGCAGTGGTTCCCGCGAACTTACGTCTACAACATCGTAAAACGTTCATTATCAGTTGAACAGCTTTGTTAGAGGCTCAATGGATCCCACGTAGTTTCTTAAATCACCTAATAATCCGTAAAACGCTTTGGGATTTATTATCAAATATTCGTTAATCTCTGTAACTTCAAACCACATGAAGGATATCTTTGATCGATGCTTCCTTCTTTTTCGCCCTCTCACTCAATGCATATTTTGGTATCATGTACCTACGGTGCTCTAGATGAGTTGAATTCATGCTGACTAGCACATCATTGATCCAGAAATGCGTCTGAATTTCGAAGTTGGAGGATCATTACTTAATTCCGAAAATTCACTTTCTTTCGGTGAACCGTTTGTGAGTTACCAAACCGAACATCACAAACTGAAATTGCACAAACACTTTGAATGTTCTAAGGTGAGATGTTGTTTAAGTTTTCAGAAGGCAAACGAAATGTTAAGTCGTTGAAAACTTTCAATGCTTTTTACATGTCTGACTTTCTCTGCTCCTACTTTACGAAGTCACGTCGGTGCAAGTCTAATGCAGCCGCAACAACTTACATTGGGTTCCTCATGATCACGGCCGCATCAAACCCTATCTGATGGCTGCATCTGTTCGTATAACCTCCCAAGTGTTTGAGGATAGAACCCATCAACACGGAGACTAATTTATACTCATTTCAGTGACCATACTTTGTTCCAGTCGTAATCTTGATAACATCAGCTCGAATGCAAATGAAAAAAACCGACCAAAGTGAAATAAACGGTGGGAAACCCAAGTGCATTCTGACCCCTCGCAACCATAACTTGTGTATATTGCACAAACAAACTAGCGCGTGGAATGTCTGTTTTCCCATCCTGAGTTA
Source organism: Paragonimus skrjabini miyazakii (assembly GCA_014338405.1). Classification (NCBI taxonomy): domain Eukaryota; kingdom Metazoa; phylum Platyhelminthes; class Trematoda; order Plagiorchiida; family Troglotrematidae; genus Paragonimus; species Paragonimus skrjabini miyazakii. Next base: position 66,401 of record JTDE01002019.1, read on the forward strand.
GACTTTTCTGGTAATTTTAATACACACATCCTCCAAGTTCAGAAGGTGCCCATCAGTTTTGACTGCTTTATGTCACACAATAACTAACAATGACCAATCAACAGGCTCACATGGGACGAAAATATGACCGGTTGGCCCTGTACAACGAGAACATCAGTTGACTGGACATCAGAGTGGCGTGTGACCAGGTTGTGTGCGTTAGAGCTACTTCTTGATTGAAGCCCGCCCTCCGAATCGTCACCTAGTGAGAGCACATCAGGAAAATCTAACGAGAGTTGGCTAACAGATGAGGATCAGAGGTCAGAAGACGGTCAGAAAACGTCGAAGTAACATGAGGAGACCAGTAGCCAACCCAAAAAGCTAAAATAAGACATCAACAAATTTGTTAAGCCAGTCAAACCTACGGACCAACTTAGGTGAGTAGAGTTGGGTTGTCTTATCCAGTTGAAAGTTCGTCGCGGCATGGATGTGCAGGCTTGTGTATGATGTCTAACGCGACGTGGTTCGGAGTCCGGTGAGTCAATCTGAATGGAATTCGAGGTAGTAATGTTACGGCAAGAAGCGTTCAAGTAAATTTTCTATTTTTATATTTGACACTGTTTCGAATAAGAGACTGTATCCACCTATCCAATGCGGCAGCCTCAGTCTAGGACTACCGCCGAGGGTGATCTGTGATAGTTATTTAGGCAAGTTTAGAATTCACGTAACTTATTGTATTCTTGTGTTGCTCGCGAAAGCCAACCATTACTTACGAAAATGATTTCCTCCCTTCTGTCTGAAGAGGAAATAAAACAGACCACCTGTGAACCACGTCAACATCCAGTCCACCAGAGGGTACCTCTGTGATGGCATTTTTATAACTTTGGCCACCGTTTAAATGTTTATGAGCTTCGGTCTAATTACTCTCATGATCATACATGACAAGGGACTGTTAAACGCAAATTGAACAATCGAAAATCTATTGACGACCAAACTCTACATCGCCCGTTTATGCGTTGTGACCGCAAAATAAGCTTGATTTGCTAAGGTGTTTATTGCTAAACATGCATTAGAAGGTATGTAAAACCACAAAACTACGAACGTCAACACTGTTTTACACGGTCGACTTGTATCTACATCCTGAACAGTAGCACAGCGATAGCCGCTTTGGTGCCAAGTTCAAAACAATGTATATGCAAGTTTGCAGTAGTCTTTTGCAGCACTAGGTCTTCTTGGCATTGAGACTTATTCTTAGGTTTTCATGTGTTTCAGTTGTGCTATATTACTCACAAGCGAGGCTGAGTGTTCAACATTATGCTTTGGTGGTTTTCGATGTTTGATGATACTACATCGTGGATGCCTCAAGTCTGTCACGGACATGCAAACCGTGATCAGCGTTGAGGAAGTGTAAAAGTACGATCGCACTTACCAAAAGCTTTAAACTTTGTTGAGCTTGAAAGTCCAACCTTCTTAATAAAAAGTACACTCGGTTACCTAAGTTTTGATTGAAAAAATAAGTAGCCTAGTGAATCCGTTTCAATCAATCGACGATGCAAAAGGGTACCCCGTCGAGCTCACTCAGTTACTCCCCTTGGACTTCGGTAAGGGTTAGCTAAGGGATTTTTCCTGGGAATGAAACTTAGGTTCACACGTTCGACTCTCACTCCACGCCCTGTACTTGGTACCTCCAACAGTTGAATCCCCGCCCCCCAAAGAAGGTCAAGCGTCAAATACCTGATGGAATAACCGTGTTTGCAGATTTTCCTTTCCGAAAGAACTCTTCATGATGGAGCTACAAAATCAGATTAGAATCTACGGTTAATATACTGTAGTGTACCTGCCAAAAGTTTAGTATGGCTTTAGCAAGCGTTGACACAATACAGGACTGCGTAGTTGATTGCTATACCATAATAACGCACTGTGTGCAGGTTAAAACTTAAGACTGAAATCTCGGTCTCTTAGAACACTTTTGTCGAGTGGGCGCTTTGTTCGCTTGACCACGTGCCTTTTGATTTATATCGTTGCGCAGAAATTAGGAAGGATTTGAGTGGGAAGCCATTTGAGATGACAGAATAGGTTCGGTAAGCTGGTAAATTCAAACATGGTGAGCAAGATTCACGTAGTTCTGAGGGATATTTTCAAGTGATAATTCATGAGAAAGAATGGCGGAATTTGCCGATATTTTAAACCCTAGAACTGGTACAGATTTGCCGGTTTCTTACGTATTCATAGAACATTCTAAGCTATCCGATATTTGGTCATCTCTTTACAAATTTTGTTGGAGATTTTGTTTAAATTTAGTGAACTAAGTATTTTATCGTCATCTGATACAGTTTTAAATGGTCATGAACGACTAAAAATATTTTGCGAAATTGGAAAATTGTTCAACCGAAGAGATGTAACGCTTCATGAAATAAAACCTTTCGGTCCATCTATGGATTCTTGAGTGTCTCATGGACCAGAAACGGTCAATCAAAAACTCAGTATGATAAATTATTGGCTGTGAATCTTTGACCTGTAAATGAAAGCCATCTGAATGATAGGACGGACCAAGCGGGAATAATTATCAATATCACCTTGTATCGATCGGCTTTGAAACGACCGATAGTCGGATTGGCTTAACTTCGGTTACTGTTATTAGAATCTCTAGGTTGTATTGCAGTCACGTCATCTTTACTAGCTACGTCGGAACAAGAAGAAGACAATCCTTGAGGTGTAATCTTGTGGATGACCGTCAAACTACTTATCAAATCTGTTGAATGAGACACATGACTGTGTTCCTTATTACCAGTCATACAATACTACGAAGCAAATATCTTGCTGAAGAACAAATTCTGACAATTCTACCGATGTAGATTCCCAATGGGATAGAAACGACAATCTCAGCTCACAATCATCATGGTGATATTTCTTGAGGCCTCTACCGGAATCTACGTACAACCCGATGATTTCCTTGACGTAGGTAAATTAGATAAATGAATGTGGTTGCTATATGCGCAGAGATTGTTACGTTGCTAACCCAAGGACTTAGCGACACACTCATTAGTCATCCAAGTGTTTGCGCGACTGACGTTAATCCATAATTGGACCATCAGTCCATCACATATTCATAAGAAAGAACGTGACCAACTAAATAAGTAGATACAAATATTGGATTGATTCACTCTTGTTTTGGTTACTTATACTGGAAGAGACAATGGAAATGAAATTCGAGAAGCAGCACAGATCCTACTTCCTTCTCAAATGATGCACGGTACAGAATCTGTTATTATTTCAGTCCTTATTCACCAGCAGATATCATTGTATGAATTCATTAAGTTTCCAGTCTCGTAGTCCTGACTGCTGAATCTGTTTATTGATGCTAATATTGAAAATTGTATAAAATTGGATTATTTTGTTGAAAAAAAGAGACTAACGTAAAATTATTCATTTCTAACGACCAAACTTTAGACCGGGGTCATCGATGTAATCGGTAGATCAACTAAAATAGACAGAGGCAAATAACAGTGGAAACTGGCTAGTCATACAAACCACCACAAACCTGCAGAAACAGATATTGTATGATCCACATCATGTCCCATCATACTGTACAACAGTCGTATGTGATTATATAAGCAGCTCAACTAATTCGCTCTTAGCACGTATTTCATGACGGGCTGGCTGAGCCCGATGAACGTCGCCTAAACGTCTCGGTGACTGGCTGGTACAGTTTTCCACCCTGTTCCTTCACTACTCAACCGATACTGCTCGGCGTTATTCATCAGTCTGTTTATCGTGGAGTTGAACTAAAAGTGAACACCTGATCTACCCAGTAAGGAGAATGGATGTTTGACGAGATCTGACGAGAAAAGGTGTAGAACAGTTATTTCCCCTACATAACTATCCAGAATGGTTACTGATCGGATAATCTATAATATTCTCCTACGCATCGACTATAAATGCTTTTATAAACACTACGCCGGTAACGGCGGTGCTAAGCAATCGCAACGGTTTACGTACGTTCCACGCTTGTGGCTCAAGTAAACCATGCAATTTTCCGGCGAAACCAAGGGCACGCTTTCCAAGAGAGCCGTGTGACTGACTGTAATTGGTTATTTACCTACACGTATTAATAAACATGCAATTTCAAAGAGATTAGTGATGTCGAGTCAAAGACCGAACGTGCATTTTCAGGTTTCTCAATGTACCACGAGGCCTTGACCTGACAAATCTGGTCTCGCCTAATGTGAGGTCAATGATGTTTTGCTTCGAAAGAATCTGGCTGGGTGGTCTATCTGAAAACAAAGGTATTGATCAAATGTGAGTTATTTTCAACTTGAAGTTAATCAAATTCCTGATTATTCATGAGAAAACTCGGATAAATGGTATAAATCTGCAATGATACAGATGCGCACGGGCCTGCTACACAGGTCATAATGTGTACTGTACTGCTGTCTAACCAAAAGAAACGTGCCTTATATATGAACTAAGGTTACTGTCTAATCAACCACTCAGAATTATGATCACCAAATTAATCAGTTCTGTGCTTGAACTGAAAGCGTAAACAACACGTACACAAGAATAGGAATTTCTTTTGGATGAATTCTCTGGCCTAGTATCGAATCTCGTGATGCTTTGAAAAGAATGAATGTCATAGTTCGTGGACTTTTAGGCGATACACCTTTATATCTGAGTTCACTGTTGATGTGACCTCTGAATGGGAGAAATTGTATTTACTCCTCAAAACTTTTCATGGTAGTCATGCGTAACAGTGCGGTGGATATGAACGATTTAAGTGAATCGTCATCAGGGTAAATAAAACGCACTAGTAGGTGAGTTACTGAAAACAGTCGGCTCGATATGTAATCGAAATGAGAACGCTAGTTGACCAGGTTTGCGAGTTTTCTCACAGGCAAATAAGTGAAGAACAGTCAACGATGGTTTGAGATGAGTTTTCAGCATCTGGTTTGAGTGAACAAACAATGGTTAAACAGAATAAGTAGATGACAGCATATATTCCCAAACTGGGAGGTTTTTTCTAACATCATTTGGGGCACAAATGCACAGACCTGATATGTTCTAACATGAAAATGCAGAAGCCTGTAAGTCACTTGCATGTCAAGAGCATTTGGTAAATTTCTATGGAATTGAATTACCAGAATTACTTTCTTGTTGGCCGAGTGTCAACCCGACTCAGAACCAATGGAGAACAATGGCATTATGGATGCGCCGAAATTCTATAGAGACTTCAGTAAACCTGACTAACTGAAAAGTATCTTGAAAAGATAATAAACAACGTCAGCCTTAATATTTATAACATGTTTAGTCGAAGCTCGTCAAACCTGGTCGCTTTCAAAGCAGAAGGGTACATAAACTAAGACCATGGGTTCGTCATAGCCAGTTTCTTAATATAATTGTGAGTAAAATGAATATTACAAACCTGTACCAGATTACTGTTTGTTCTTTTAATCAGTAACAGAATGAGTCAGTAGGGCATGGAAAGTTGTTGCGAAAAGTTTCAGCTAAAAACTGGTTGTCCTTGTAATTTTTAACTGAGTCCCAACTGCAGAAAGTTTGAACCCCGTTTGGATTCAAAATAGCGACAGAAACAGCATGCTAAGACGCAGGAAGTGCTCTACCAGGTGAGCTACGAAACCATAACAGAAGCTCAGAAATTTCACAGTTGTACTCACTTACTCAGTCAGCTCACTATGTCATATGGAATCCACCAAATGATTCAACTGACTGACTGCCCAGACAGGATTTCTCGATCGGTTCACTCTGAAATCCACCAACTTCAGTAACACAGGTTCAATAACATTATTCCTGTCAGTAGAGAGCTTTTTGCCAATTTGATGACTCTTTAAGCACAAACAGCTAAAATCATACGCAGTAGTGAAAATTTAGAAGAGACTCAACTGACAAAAATCTGGACTGCAGCTTGATTCAAGTCAACGACATAAACAACATGCCCGAACAAGCTAAACTACGCCAGAAGCTCAGAAATGTCACATTTGGACTTAGTTATCCACCCAGCGCACTGTATTATATGGAATCCACCAAAAGATCCGACAAACTGATTGGCTAAACAAGATTTATCAAACAGTTCTTGATGGAATCCACGGCGGAATAAATCCAAATACAGGACTTGAGAAGCATCAAAAAGAATCTTTTACACAGCCTCACCAGATGTATGGAATCTGGCTACAGCTATCCGTTTCAGACTAGCCTGCCACAGTGACTAAAGGCAAAGGACACCCATGCAACAGATTAACCATAAGTGGCTCGAGCTGCACCACCTGTGGTTCTACTCACACATCTCCTATTCAGTGTAAACCCGAAGGACTAAAACCAGGAAGCATGTAAACGGAGACTTTCTCAGTCCACCCAGCTAATGCTAATTATCCAGATGATAGGCTGGTATGGAAGTTAAATACTTATCTCCGGGATGTAAAACACATACCCAAACACTCAAACACGAACAGTAAAATTGTTCACTTACTGCAGCACTTTCTGGCTGACGGTCACGTCTTTCTATTGGCAGCTGAGAGGTTATCTGCGAATAGACTTAGCTTCAGCGCACTCAAAGAGTTGTCGAGTGTTGGTCACGTAAATGACGTCGATGGCAGTGGTTGTGACGGTCTTATATCAAGAGGTTCACAACTAACATGTGATCGACTATGTTAGTTGCTTGCGTTGCACTGGTTGCACTACACCGGTTGTTGAAGCCTGATTCTGTTCATTTTCAACTCACGTTTGTTTATTCAACTGCGCAACTGCCGTTCCCTTCTGTACACATATATGGCCTGTCACCCGGACTGAAATGGGTAACTATAGCGAGATTTGACTCACGAATTCAGTGGCACTTTCCTCGGAGGTAATGATGTTCACCTGGTTGATTATAACATCGTAACACAGGCCGTACAGTGTCCGACCGACTGTTGGCCTGAGTCGCCAATTCAGTTGTCTGATCGCAACTTCACCTCTGTATGCTAGTTGTAAGGTGACGCTCCGGCTAACCACAACAGTGTCTTGTTGAAGCATGGTCATGCTTACTGTGGCATTCAATGAAGGGAGTAACCTCTCATTTGCAGCATTGATTGAAAGTTTGTAGAACATTGTGCACGGTGGGTAAAGAGAAAATTTTCCTGGCACGATGAAATAAAGTACGAACCAGAGCATGTTCGTAGTGTACTGGCGTAAAACTGTCAAAGTTCAAATGCTGAGCAGTCCGCGAGGTATTTTTATAGACAGATCTTCCGTTTATGCCATCTGATCATTGCCTCTTCTGGATATCCAGAAAGGTTATAAATTGGTCAATCTTTTATTGAAATGTGAGTGATAAATTGGGCTGTACTTTGTACATTAGCGATTTCAATCTATCTTCATCTTTTCTATCAGCAGGGACTATGAATATGTCGTCTCCTTATCGACTATACAGAGTCATCCTTTTCGCGTTGTCATGGCTACTGTGGGCCGAATGTGTTGTAAATTCAGAGGCAGGGTTAATAAAAATGTAACACTTTGTCGCCGGAGAGTTAGAATGTCATTGGAAGATGTCACATCTTACACATGCTTGGAAATGAAGATGTGAAACTGACATACGAAAGCAATTTCGACTGCTTCCACTAATAGCTTTGTAAATAAAGATTGAACACTAAGTACATTTGACCACAGTTTTTCTATTCAGAAGAACCCTATTAGACAAATGCTTTTGAAATAAGTCCAAAAATGTAGGTTTTCCCCTTGTTAGAGCTTATTAATGACGTATGTTCTCACACTAGCATACCCTCCCGATGCAATTGTGCAGACCGGTGCACCACTGATCCCACAATGGATTTGATCGAATTACTGCATCTGGACGACCAAACATACTTTCTTGTGAGTGATAATAGGGTTGTTCGATCTTCTCAACAGAAGCTACTGTAAGCGTCCTGTTAACTGCAATCGCTGAATTCACAATCGAGACCTTTTACCCAGTTGAAATTATATTAATCAGTAAACATGCTGACCGATGTTTACGAGTCTTGTAACTGGTGTATCTTTGCTGCTGTGTGCTATCTGTATAGACGTGGTAGTCATCGAATAGTCTACATCATCAGAGGTGCTAGTGTTCAGCATTGTGTTTGACCGGAAGTAGTAATTGCTTTGACCAAAAGTTACTGACTTAATAGAAGGACCATGTAAGATGTTTTGAATATTGTTGAAATCTACACTAACCAACTGTGGTTACTTCGTTTCTTTTGTCCACTGGCGAAGCTTTTTTTCTCCATATCCGTGTCATCGTCTTCACTTCTGTTGTTGAGCTGTGTATCGCAAAATGTCCATCATTGGTTATTCAGACCCTTGAGATGTCTGATCAGTGCACAAAAGTAGTTCAGCAGTTCAATCGTCTACTTAACGTGGTACGTTCTTGTAACCTATCAATGCATCGTTTATTTCTTCGCTGACTCATCATGACAATGATCATGAGTGAACGTCCTTAAAAACACTGAAGTGTTACAAGTGATGGAATATTGCTCAATTTCGGTTTGATCTATCACGTATGGGATCACACTCAGTTGGTCAAACATTAAACAGTGCATGTTGGAAGTGTACCATTTTTATAAATCATGCTAGGTGCCTGAAAAGCCAGCATCAAGCTACTATCGTTCGTAAGCAGGGGTGTATTTTTTGACCAATAGTTTTCGCGGAATAGCAGATAATTCAGAAAAGAACGTACCACCTGCAAACAAATATACACGTAATCTTTTTTATAATTTAACTAACAAATTATGGTAAACTGGAACCAAGTCATCAGAAGGAGAATATTATCGAGGCCGAAGAAGAGGACCATAGTACAGAAGAAGTCTCAGAATTTGTTCACCAATGATTCTGTCCGAAGTACGCTGATTACAACCTCAGTCATTACCAACAGTACATCAATGTTGTCACCACGGTAAACAAGCCTTAATAAAGATTCGTTAGGTGTGCAACGCCTGAAACGAAGAGTAGTTGAAACTCTCAGACTAGTGACGCATACCATCAATCTGTTTATTTGCTCACTTATTTATTCCAAGATTGAGGTCATCCATCATACTTGAATTATGTTGTAAATATTTGGTGATTACATAGCACCGAAGTGTTGACGTATAACGTTACATATATTTGAAGGCAAACCACCAGGTTGCGCTGTATGACGAGAAGGTCGAGTATGTGGAAATTTTTGAGCAAACTGACACTGATGCGACCTACAGATGTACTAACGAACCCACTGGAATCGTGCGATAAACGACGTGGAATACCAGTTCCGGCGTTCGTATTCGAAGTTTGCTAAGTAGGCCAGACAAAACGAAATTGAATTAATCATGTCACGAATGTTAATCATTGCTTATTGTTTAGTTCCCGTTGGGTATTTAATTGTCCCGAGGGTTTAATTAGGTGACACTTGGAAAGCTTCTGTTACCACTGTGCATGAATTTTTTCGTCAGCACAGTAAAATTCCAATTCTAGATGACCAAGCCAAGACAAGAAATGACTCTCTGGGCCTCAATGTATGAAAATCTTTATCGTACAAGAAACATGCTCCTTGATTTAGTTCCATAACAAGTCCCAAATAAAATGACCGAGATGAAACAGAAATCGTATGTAGTAGACGATTACATGAGACTATAGGGAGTAGTGTGAATATAGAAGGGTTTGCAGGTAGACCTATTTTTAGGATTATAAGTATGTTTAAAAAGATTGGTATGAAACACACGACTGAAATACAATGAAGTTTCAAAAATGAATGATTTACAAGATTCACGACAATGAAAGACAAATCAAGGTAGTGAGAAATAACACCGTTATAATTAAACAAACAATTATAGTGACTGGAGAACAGTGTTTGACAGTGTCTGACTCGAAGTGCGAAGACGATTACTACAGTGCAGCACAGTTAGTGGGATAACAAAAATATATTCACAAAGCAAAGGATTTGATGTGGTGGGTAGAAAAGGACTTCAAACATAAACGTGTATCTTCTAATCATCCATTAAACATTTTTAACCTAGAGACATACCGTTCAACTGTAACCTAATGTTGCAACTAATTATTTTGCTCCTAGGGATGGAGGAATGTTATAAGTACTGAATACCAAGCTGATGAAATTTTATTTCATTAAGCACGTGGGAGCAAACAACTATACAGTTGGATGTGCCAACTTACAGGGCGTGCACGTTTGATCAATATTCCAAATCCGAGGTACTCTTCTGCGTGATGACGGAAGGAGGTACTTCCCACTGCCACATCTTAAAGGTGTCATAACCTAACAGATTTATCAAACAGGATCTCTTAGTACCCAGCCCATAGCTTACGTGAAACTAAAACGAACAAAGAGCAAGAACTTCTTTCAGGAGGACATCCAAATTTGTGGGTTCTGAAGAAAACACTTGGTCACTTAGACAAGAGACGATTAGAAAAACTGACCCTCCTCACAGTTACAAAAGATGACCAAGCACCGTGCTCTTTTACACGAAGTAGTAGAAGTTTGAACCCTAGCCGTTAAAGTCATTGCTGTCACCTGAGTAACCGAGGCCGGTTACTGTGCATCTGATATCCTGCAGCGCCTAGACCTAGTGGATAACACAGGCGAATGTATTGATGGTGGACCGAGACTAACAGTGATCAACATGATAAGGCGCTATACAACGCATATATGGTTTTAATTTACGAGGATGACTTGAAAGAACATATTCAACTTATCGCTACCGTGCATATAACCATTGGGGTCACTTCAGAAGACGAGTCAGAAATTCAATACCAAGTTCTAGGTGTGCAAGTGACCAGAAGTCACGAAAATGTCCCGAAGAGGCCAATATGCTGTGAACCATCATGTACAGGCCAGTGCAATAATATGAGCAATCCAATTAGCAGTTTCATGTGAAAACCACCTTTACTGAGTCAATAATTTCCACGCATGTAGACCTTATGAACACATTATTTTTTATAAGAAGTCAGTTATGCGAACAGCTGTTTTCGGCAATTCTCATCGGGCTTTTACAATTACATAGGGTACATGTACGAACTGTTTTTAGGCACACAGACAGGGATTGTAGAGTCTGATGGCAATCGCCTCGGCCGTTGATAACAGTCGCAATCTGACAGCTCTGGAGTGGGCTTGACGAACCTTGTAGATGACTCAGAAAGCTTCATGCGGCTCAATTTGATGACCACTGTCAATTAGATGTAAACCGATTGCACTGGAAATGGGCTTTATCGAACCATTGCGAAACCATTTTGGGAGGTGTTCACGAATCCTTTCTGATAGCCGCCTTGTGGTTCTCCCAACGTAGCCTGCTTGACAACAACACTCCCAACCCCCTCCAGTAGACTGTGACCCGCCCCATGTCTATGATTCTAATGACCTATTTGACTTCCTCTAATCTTTCATATATAAAACGCATGTACCCTGTGTAATTGTAAAAGCCCGATGAGAATTACCGAAAACAGCTGTTCGCATAACTGACTTCTTATGAATTCTATGGGAATCTGGAAACCATTGAAACATACATCATTTTTTCGCTGTTTCCTTACACTAGTCTTAGTAATCTTATACAGTATTCTATATAATCACTGAGAAGCACACGATAATACTTTTGATATATGGTCAATCAAACATTGTTCGAAGTGAAGTGATAAGTCTCGTACACTATCGGTCGATTTTACCTCGTTTAGCCAACTTATTGCCTGTAAAATATTGAGTGGTATAATATTTTTTATGACCTCGTTCATTTTCCCTTATCCGCGTGGTCTCAATCGATTTTGAATCCCTTACCATACCAATAACATAAACTAAATGTTTTATGCACCAGAGCGTACATCACTGTAGCAATTCGTAAACTTTCACACACGATTCGGTTTTGAAAAATTAAATGATAGTCATCAGCGAGATTTATATGTGTAACTTGTGTAAACATTTATCCTTTCTGTTTCTGACACACAGAGAGAGAGAACAAAAACTCAGTCGTCATTTTTGCCTCTGGTGGTAAGAGAATGAAATTTATTTGGTAGTTCATATAGATGACAAAAATATTCTCAGTCCTGAAAACGGATGTGAAGGGCAAAAAATGATACACGGAATTCCAACAGTTAAGCCAGCTGAAGCAGCATACTGGCACACTCGACCAGACAGTCAACAACAACAAAAAACAAACAGCTACACACATTGACGTTCACATGTGGTGACCTGGGGAAATATGTCAGTGAACTAGTAACAAGAACGGTATAGTCGGCTGGTCCTCTAATATGTACCGATCGAGTAGTGCTGTAAACCCTTCAAGCCAGTCGGTTATGACCACAGAGTTAAATAGTGTGTTCTAGAGTAAGAAGACTCTAATTGTAAACTGGTTCTGCTAACAAGATGATCTGAACATTTGAACCCAAGTTCAAACTGAATGATCCTTCTGTCACTCGTTCCTGGTTAATTGCTTGAGGTCTATCATTGGATGACTTAGGTGTGTGCAATATTTTTAGATTAGGATCAATCATTACCCCAGTTGTTAGCAACTCTCCCCAAAACCACGATTGTCTCCCACCCACCACCGAACCTTTTCATATATAATCGTGTTTTATTTAAAGTACGTACTACTAACCTACGTATTTTCCATGTGGGTTTTACACTGTGTTAGTAGCTTTACGATGAGATCTGCAAAAGGGTACGTTCAGGAGGTTTGGTGTTGTCTCAAACACTTTAGTCATCATTGTACAAATTGTGAACAAACTTCAATCGTTTATCACTAGAGTTCCTGATCCCCGTTTGTATACCTGAGACGGTTAATTTAATACTTCCAACGTGATAGTCGATGAAATCTTGATGACAAATACAATTAGACGTATTCGGATTGAACGGCAAGTTGTTTTCCATGAATAGTCTATAAGGCAGAGAATTTTCTACGGTTTGTTGTCACTGCGTAGATTGCCCGGTATCGTTGCAGGGCGGCGTTGAGTACTTATAATAATCGAACTCGTGAAGCTTATAGTAGGTAAAGAACTAGCTCTGACTTAATGCTAGTCTGGATGCAGTGGAAGCAAGAAAGTGATAGATTTAGATAAATTTACAAAGATATACTGAATCATAAGCACTCTTGTGGATAGCAGTATGTAGGGCAATTGACCGGATGATGTGAAATAGTGTTGCACCAATCACATTATACTTTCCAAATGTGTGGACCGTGGAGGGCTCTCTTTGTAGGCACCTCATAGACCAACAACCTCAGAGCAATCAGGACACTCACCGTTGAATGTAATCATGTCTTTGTGATTGGTGGACCCGAAATTATAGCCTTTTATGCTCTGCAATAAGTTGTCCTAGGAGCTAGGATTACCGCAGTATTTTGTCATTGTTGGTAATTCTGCGAGATGTATTAGAATAGATATATTATGATGGTCCCAGTTGACCAGTGTTGGCAAAGTACCAGTCTGACAGAGTGACGTACCGTGTAACACTAAATCCATATCTTAATGGACAGTCCGCTAGTCACCTAAACACCAGTAGTCTGAATATGTAGTTGTGGGGTTAACTTAGCAAGATAAAACGAGCATTTCTATCACACACTTAGAAAACGTGAAAATAAACTGCGTAAACATGTTAGTGTAGTGAGGATGCGTGGTTGCACTATACTGCTGATGCTGCTACTCAGTAGTCAGACAGGAGCATGTATTCGGAACATCGGATTAACGCGGGAACAATACAAGAATAAGTTTTGAAGTGTATTTTGGCGTTAAATTGTTATCTTTCCGTACATTAACTGGGTACTGACAACCGTAGCAACTGATACGTCACTGGATCAGTGTTATATGCAAATGAGTGTGTTTGTTTGCTGTATACAATCCTTACGCCGTCCGCGTTCTTGACTCATAACACCAGTTCAAGCTGGTAGATTTGGCTGAATGGACACGAGACGTCAGCTTGCTTGCAACACATGAATGTTCTTTCGGGGACCA